>DWON01000273.1:0-37411 GCA_018251015.1 Phocides pigmalion okeechobee | reverse complement strand
ACATGTTGCTTTACGGCGGGTTATGAGGGTGGCGGTGGTACCGTCCCGGGCGAGCTCTAACGGCTCTACCACCTTTTAAAGGAAAAGTAGTGGCAGCTGTGGATGCAAATTTTTTATTATTATTTTAATTGTTTTTTTTTTTGTGACAACTACTGTTCATCCCACCCAAGAAGCCGCAACCGTCGTTCACGGGACTTCATGATACACCTCTCTGAAGCATTTTACGCATTCTTGTCTGAAAGTAAATGGTTTCGAAAGTCTTTTCTTGGTCAACAGTCTCATATTCCTACAAGCTATCAACTTCTATATCATCGCATCGATTTACAAATCGCTACATCATACTATCAGCTATACAATCAGCTTATAAGTGTTGAGTGAATTACACACGCTCGCGTGCTGAAAGTGGGTGAACGCGCCTGAATGAGGTTGGGGTCACTGAATTATTCCAATTGATATTAGAAGCCGCTCCAATGTGTTAGCAGTTTCTTAACGACGCTTTGCTTTTGTTTATAATAAATTAAAATATGAATTTTGAAATATGATATGAAATTACAATATTACGATAAAACCTAACCAGCCATAGACAACCTAGCCAACCAGAAAGAGGTTAGAAATGCGGTCGCAGGTACACTTTGAAGTGAGGCGAGCATTTATATCCTCAGGAGTAGCAACGCATTTATATCCTCAGGAGTAGCAACGCATTTATATACGATCTCACAAAAGATATTAGTAGTGTATGACTTTTTTCCAGATTGCACCGATTTCTTAATGTCAAGTGGACTGTACGTTCCTTTGCTACCCTTCCGACGTAATAAATCTAACCTTTAAACCCCTCATAGTTGCGTAGGCTTATCCATTTTAGGCATATTTTATTTTGACGGAACATTAACAAGGTCTCCTGCATTAAGTCCGTTCATACTACATGGGGATAAGATTTTATCCCCAAAAGACGGTTCAAAGTTTGAATCCCGGGCGTACTTCACACATGCTTAAACGACAACTACGCTCTTAATTTATTTTAGTTCTGCTGAAAGAAATTTCACTTTGAAATAAGCACCACCTTTGTACATTTGACATATACTTTTATTGGTCTAAAGTGCACACACATTGTTAAATAAATAAATAAGTTTCAAATATTTAGGTTGTACACACTCGGAACATCGAAGTCGGTGGTAATCTGAATATTCATATGGAACCTTGACCAATAGATTCGTCTGCATTGCGGACTGGTCTGTAGAAATGACGTGTCAAATACCTGAGTATGTTAATTTGAAATTTCCTCTAAAGAAACTTGAAATTTTCTTTACGAAGCCGTTACTGGTCTTGCGCAGTTGTAAACATTAGTCGTGTTACTTCTGTCCCACTTGATTCAATTACTTGTAGCATTCCGTTTGGTAAAAATAACCGTTTATTTAACAACTTAAAACAGTCTATAGCATCACAAAACTTGACAAATTATGTCAATCAAGAAGATTAGATAAAGATTATTTTATATTAATAAAATATAAAATATAAATAATAAAATACAACGAACACGCGATAATTTAAATTTAATTAAATTTTAGATATGTTATTAGTATATCATAAATATTTGTATCCGGAATGGTGCCATTATTTAAAACTCACATAATGACTAAGAAACAAAGATGTAAATAATTAATTATCTTTGACATATGACTGCAAATTCCAAAGATTCTTATCTGGGATCGTGTTACCTAATAACCATTTGTCTTAATAATAATTTATTACTTATTTATGTAAATAGCAAGACTAGTAGACCAAAAGAGCTGGTTTTATGGAATTTATATTTGATTTTTTATTGTTTCATTTATAAATAACGTTAAATTATTTTTAATGTGTTGACATAAAAATATTGGTATTAAGTCTAATCTTGACATGATTTACCCATTGTTTAAGGGATATTTTTGCGATTAGGTTAAATGTGTCTACAGTAAGTTTTAAATCTAGTACAAAAATATAGTCAAAATTAGAAGAGAACTGACATGTATATATGTCCGAAAGCTTATATGTTTTTGTAGGTATCAAGGATGAATTTGAATAATTTTAGTAACTACTATGTTTCCAAAATCATTGTACATGATTTTTAACCTAAATCTGAAGTCTTCTATGAGGCAGGCTAACTACTATCCCTTACATTCCCGAACGCGACATAAAGCGATATAACTGTTAATAGGAATTTTGATGAATCCGGGATTCGAATCATATCCTGTATGTTTTCGCGACATCACGCCTCGAACGTCTTTGTATTTCACAAATCATTGTAATAATACTTCATTCGTCAATTTCAGAAATATTGTTAAATATACAAATATATCTGAATATTTGTATTTGTGTGTCCATGGCACAAAGGATATGACAATTTTAATGCGGTGATTCAGCAAGGGTAGAGTATTTAATACGTTCAAGCTTTCGTTACAAATCCAATCCCTATATTTATCCTTTAGAAAGGACAAGTGAGGACATGCCCTTTAAAGTCGTGTGTGGTAAGCATACAAGAGATAAAACACAATTAAGTACGTATTGACGAAATCACATGCAAATTAGCAAATTTACAATCAATATTGTCAGTCGTTTCGGTCAATTATAGTGATTTTATTACATTCCTTCTTCATTTTACGTGACACGAATCTACATATTGTATTTTATTTACCTGCTTGACCATGGTTCTAGGAACATGGAAGTGGCAAATGAATATGCAGTACTTTTATATGTAAGTGAGAGAATCAGCAAAAATGCAGCTAGCCTAATGTTAAGTAGATACTGTCTTCTTTTTGGATAGATTTCCTTTCATCCACTGTTGAAATATGACGGCAGACACAGAGTTGTAAAGTCACAAAATTAATCAATTTCTGCGTATTTATATATGCCCGCGTATATTATATATGTCCACTTATCAACAGATAGAGGCACCCTCTTTTACTACTATTCCGCTATAAAAAAAACTTCTATCTGTAATACCTAGGCATGCATTACGTTCTATGTTGCAATAGAATTTGTAAACCCCAAAACAGAAAAACAGAACAAAACTTTATTTGTGTTGTGGACTCAATATTTGTAATTGCTAAGACTATAATCGAGGTTAAATCTCTAAATATTTTCTTCAGAATCTTTTTGTTCTTTTAAAAGGATAACACATGTATAATATATGTATAAGTCACCTCATATTAAATAGTCGCCACACCTCATGGAAATTAGTGGAATAAACTCCACTTGGATACGGAAGTCCTATCCAAGTGCGTATATATGTATGTATATGCATTACTACTCACGAGGACTGAAATGCTTGCCTCACCTCTAATAAGGCAACGACATATCCCCAACTTAAACTTGACATATGTTTCTAAATGGATCATACGGGCGAGGTACTCGCCGAACTATACTTTTACCGCCTTTAAAGACTGCTCAAAAATTTGAAACTAGGAAATAAGATTGACACGTGTTATGGAAAGTATGTCGGCGATTACTTAAAAAGGGTCGTTTAACATTTTATTCAGAAATTGAATTTATTTACCGTCATTTATAATTTACACTTTGAAAATACCTTTTAATTATTTTATAGAAACTTCCAGTGATATTTTTATTGTCGAGATCAAATTTACTTGCGATATTTACTTGATATCAATTTATTGTACTCTCCGACTACACAATAACTTCTAACATTTATTATCAAATTGTAATAATTTGCTACTTGTTCGTTTGAATAGAAAGTGTATTGCTGACAGTATCCAATCCCAATTTGTGGGTAAAGATACATATGTACTTAGCAGGACATAAAATAATTACACCTGTTGATGTTAACACTGATTGCACGTAATAATTATCTTTACAACCATAGTCGGATAAAAGATAAAAGGAACGTAGAAAAAGTAAAACATATCAATCGATTCCGAAATTACGAACTCAACGGACAAACCAATACACTTTTGTGAAACAAATAATAAATGATTTATTAATCAAATTTATAAACATTCAAATAATCTTTTTTCCAATAAAGTCATGAGCGTGACAATATAAATATAAATATTTCAAGTTTTGGTAACGATTATTATATTAGCATAATTTAACATTGTTAATATCCTAATGTTGTTCTTGTCCGTCATTATTATTTATAACTTGGAATGTGCTCTCGTGGGTTTTCTATTTTTGTGATTTCTTTTATATATCCTTTTTCATAGGACTTAATCATAATTTAACATGAAAAGAAACCATTGACTATTACTGCGGACAAATATTTTATATACGGCAGATCATATTGATGTTTCTACATATTTTTTACAGTAATATAATACACCAGTGTTCCTGTTTGAAGGTAATGATTAGTCAGTCTTACATTTCCAAGCGTTCAGATTTAGTTTTCCAGTCTAGGAATGACTGTAAGATCGAACACTGGTAAGACTTCTGAACTGTATAAAGTTTATATAACAGATACTGGATCTATAGTTGACAGAGAAGAAAATTGTTCAATTGCGGAGGTACCATCAACGTCCTCATAATCCGTAGGGCGATTTTCGATTCTGGTGGAGCGGTTGTCTGCTATACTTACAAACGAGGCGATAATCTTAGTCGTCCATCTACCTAACGTTTGAATTCAGCCCTCTTTAAGATTGTATGTGGATACGTAACATCAGGTTGCCCATACTTCTTTAGGGCTCTTGACATTTAATAAAAAGTTTTTGTAAGTAGAATCCACACCCATTTTTAACTTTCATGCAATGAAAAGGCGAAATTCTACTTCCATTATAAGATGTTCACTAATTTCAGTTAGTTGATGCTGCTGACTGACTGCTGACGAAAACACTAAAGAATGTTTGTCAAATACATGTGCAAGGATCTACCACACGTACAATTTTAACGAGTCATCTTTAAAACTGCACAATCTATAATAGTACTTAGTTAATCCAGAATAACATTATAAAGGACGATTTCCAAATTGTCACCTTATTTGTATGCAACGTGTGCCCACACCTGGTGGGTTCGACTTGGTATGCCTATAACACTTGTATCGATTTAGTGCTGATATAAAATTGTAGTTACGTACGCGCTACGAATATTGAGATACAACCACGTGTTCATTTTATTAAGTATACATTGCTTGATTTATATACAGGCATCATTAGTGTCACAAGAAAAATAATCGACGATATGAGAGCTTCTTATTTAGAACACCGAATTAGATTATAATATTAATAGCAATACTAGGTCAAAACAAATGTAATAAAAATGAAACCATGGCCAGTAGCCATCAAATATCAAGACCACCAAATTAAATACGCAGTGATTATTTTAGTACATAATCATCAATTATTATTTTTAATATATTTTTAATGAACACTAACTTGACCCTTCAGAACTATTATCCAGAAAGTCACTACTTTTTAAAATAATGAAAAGTTAAAAATGTTAAAATTTTTGATGGTCATTTACTATCCATAGTAATCAATTACTATTTTTAAAAGACGAACTTAAAGTATTATATACTTTCTTGTACAATGATACTTTCCTTCACAGATTAATATTAGCAATATAGTGCATTTGTAGTATTTGCAAGTGTATTCTTCTTTTTTAACACCACGACTGGTACTAAAAGAGAAGTTAGAAACTCAACAACCATTCCACAATAACTTGTGGAATGTGGAATAATACAAGCTTAAACATTAGTCCGAGATTATTCTTTGAAACTCTTGTTAAAAAGGTTTTTTTATGTGCCAGTGATGTGTGGTTTCACATTTTAAATGATTACTGCAAGTCAGACATTTGTAATCCTTTAAAATAAAAGCATTATCCAAGGTTGATCACAACTTTATTGCCAATAAGGGAACTAGGATGGAATTCTAAATGTTCTGTTGAGTCTGGCAACATTCTTATATTGCAATATCAAATCTTTTATACACCTGTTTTTAAGAATCAAAATCTAAGAATTCTCTATTAAGTTTAAAAGAGTTACATAAATTTTTGTGTGTGTGTTGGACTATACATTTTCCATTTTATGAGGAGATCACTGTTTAATCGCACCCAGTTGATGATGATCGATAAATTGGAAGAACGTGAACATGAACTTAACAAAAACTGTAATGATAGCGAAAATTATTTCCACTTCGTCATATACCTTAAACATCCTATAAAATTTTCTCAACTTAGACATTCTGGATTATTTTGCGTATGTCTTACGATGATGCGAGGAAAATTAATGACCGGCCGGTAAGTCGCGTTTGAAGCCTTCATCATTTCGCACGTCATCGTAACAAAAGACAATCGTTCAATCCACCCGACAAAAGCGACTTGCGCCAAATCTCAACTCTACGCCTTTCAAAGAACGAAGTTCCAAAATCTTGTAGATATGAAATCTTCCTTGTAATATAATTCAATTACACATCCCGCCCTTGGCGACTGTGCGAACAAGCTACTCCATCAATCACACTTTAACTGTATCAAGGTTTTTTGTCGTCGCTTGCGCCATCATGCCTTTTTACCAGACCGCCGTTCCGACTGCCATAATTTGTCAAACTTTTTATCCCGTTAATTGATCACCGTAACCAATAATACGAACTGATGGAAGGCGCATCGAAATATTAACATACTCGTCGACTAACATAGCTCGATGTGTACCTAAGTGCTGAATGTCATTAACATTTCCCGCATGAGAGTTTCGAGTGTCCGTCTTTTCAAGTCGGTGTGCTATTGAATAAATATTGTTTAACAAGTCGCCAAGTGACATTTTGTTGCGCGGGCGCATCAGCTTCCCCCTTCAGCCCACTGCGTCTCCCGATAGCTCTCATCATAGACAATTTATTTTCAACGCATTTTATGCAAAATGTGACAATTAATATTGTTTTATGAATTCATAGCTTGATCGATTAAGATTCTACTTTGATAAGGTTGCAAACATTTGTGAACTGTATCATTAAGCTCTATGACGATTTGTTACTAGTAGCTTAAACCATAATCAAGTAGATCATAATATATTTCACCCAAGCGTAAAACATATTTTGCAATTCATTCTGTAACATACACATAAATCGTAAGTCGTTCCTTATAAACAACCCTGAAGTGGTCTCACGCGTTTTTGTATAATAACATCTTTTGCGAATATGGAATGTATGTAACCGAAAAACTCGGAGTAGCAATAAAGTTTTCACAAACGATAAAAACGGAGTCGGATGAAGATTTAACGTTTAAGCTGAGCGGCGCCGCCACCGTCTCTGAGTGGATTTACGACTTCGAAGTTGTAGCTGAACACGCCCACCAACTATTTCCAAATAACACTGTTTAAGTCTAACAAAAGTATTTACGTACGTGGTATACGTAACGAAAAATCCAGATCCTATGGATCCGAGTAACGCAGAAACTATTGGTCCCGTAGTAAGCGACCTAAATGAAGAGACGAGTTAGAGAAACAATAAATTGAGTAATAAATCTCCATCAATGAGACGGCATATTGGAAAGGGCGTTAAAGTTTTAAGGCATTGAAATGGCTCGAACATAATGGTAGTATTCGCAACAGCAGTGCTAATTTCCTTCGCCCATTAACGAAGCTATCTTAAGCGAACGCCCGAGCTTTGGTTGCCGACAGACAAGTCTTCATTGTCATGAGGTATTCGTGCCACGGACGCTCAGAACTCACCGACATTGTCACGTACGTGCGTAAACATCAAAACAAATGGCAATAAGTAATTTTGAACTATCTTCTGGTGTTGGTCTTCAATTTTCGTTTATTGTTCGAGTAGAATCATCTTTGAACCATGTATAATTATAATTTTATGTTTTAAAATTATTCTGGAAAATAACGTATCGCTTGAAAACATTTGATCTTAACTTTGGTCTTTATAAGTAACAAGTCCTCATTTTTAGGTTTGGCATTTTTTGAGGCCATGCCAATCAACTGTTATCAAGAATGAGTTTGTAACAGTAGAGAAGATATAAAACAAGTCGCTTTTAAAGTATATTGTGACTTTTTAAGAAAACCTACCTACCTATTGTAGTTGAAAATTTTGAACTTTTTGTAAGGATACATTCAGGAAATTTGATTCCACGTCTGATGTTTATGGCAAGTACATTTTTATTACGTCTTGTTATTGTGTTTTTGCTTTTATATTTGTTACCTGAAAACATATTTCATTTAACCCATTGAACATAATAAATTGTCTTTCTAGCTAGAAAAGTATGTAAGCTCCGTGAAATTGTCCCATAACTATACTTTATGGTCGAACATCGTACTCATCTTGGCGCATTGCTTACAATGTTAAAGAATGTTGTTTATAAAAGCTTAAACCTGATCTTTGTTATCATTTTCTGTGGTTACTTCCCACTCTTATGCTCGTAAAGATCGATCGATCAAGAATTGAGCAAGATTTTCTGGAAACATAACTTGTATAGGCCGCCATGATGACATAATTTTGAGAAAATTTTTGAGAAAAATATAAACACAATAGCTGTTATAATAAGGAATCGTTAAAAGGTATTTACATCGAAATAATGTTACGTCAACTGAATATTCCTTTCATTTAGGTTTCAATCACAACATAATATTGATAATCCTTATAACATCATAAACGTATTCAATTAGCTTTTCATAAACCAGCAATTATACCAAAAGCAAACAATCACTACAACAAATGAAAATACATTTAGAGAGGAAGTGACGATACAAGAACAACATTGTAATGTTACTTAACAACATCAATATTGGCGTGTAGAGGTCTTCAAAATAAAATAAACAATGCTAATGAGTGTTGTCTGTCAAATCGTGACTGCTATTCGGTTCGTTCAAATTTACCGACTGTTCGATAAAGAATGTCAGAACAATAGATTACCAACGATTTGCTAGCTATAGTGTGAATCGAGTAAATGTAGACATAGTAACAACAGGAGGGTAGTTTGTACGCATTTTTATCGCATTAGTGGAGGTAAATTGTCACTGTTTTACAGTTAAATAACTAAGTCTTTAACATAATACGTAAGTTGTGCAAAGATAATTTGTGTGAGTCTGTGGTTTACAACTTAGTGTGTAATCGAGTCAGTATTACCTTATATGTTAGGCATGCTCGACTAAGTTTAACCGTTGCCTACTCTATAGCGAGGAGATTTTCAAAATACATGGAAAAAATCAAGTGTCCTTCTTAATGTAGCAGAATACATTTAATAACAATGATAAGCAGTCTTCTTATATATTCCATTAATTAATACCAATGTGTCGTACGACAATTTCCATAAATATGAGCGTTATCTTTACAGAAATGGAAACATTTTGAAGCATTTACTTTATGATTCCCTAGATATAGAATGATTCTCCCTTTATTCTCATCTCGTAACTCGTCTTATATAGAACAATGGCTTAAATATTAATTTCAAAATCATATGTTCAATACCCTCATTATTACCGATACATTTTGATATTGATTGCTCACTTCCGCATTATTCGATTCACGTTCGTACTTGTAGTATTGATTTTGTATTGAGACTTTGTTTAACAAATTGTATTGATAAAAGCGATCGGATCGGTAGCCATTAGTTGCAGTGTAACGGATCTCTCGATAAAGGTTACAAGATGTCAGAATAGTTTGTACTGGAACTTTTAATGGTTTGAACTTCATATATGTTAGCATCATAGCTTAAGTATAGACATATCAGTGCCTTTGTCATAATCCACCGTCAAGAAATTCTTTTATATCGTTCGAAGAAACGTGGTTGCAAACTTATATGAAGCGAACATTAAAGTGCTGAAGGGTAACATTGCATCTTGTATAATCAATTTCTGGGAAACTACAAATATGAATTAGCGGCTGTAACCACTTACAAGGAGATGGAAAAAAGAGAAAAAGATGGACTTTCAAGATACTTCGAAGTGCGCCTCTAACGCCATCAGTGATGTTTTTGACCTGACAACTGTGCACAATAGATCCACTTTTTCAAAGGAATGCCTCTAAACATGATTATAGTCTTGAGGAATAAAATCAAGTGTATATTGGACTTAAATTATGTTAATGTAAGATAACGTATCCATGGGAACTAGTGACCACTAAATATCAGATGGGTTGCAAACAAATAGATATATCTTTTCCACACTTAGATTTATTTACGTTTCCAACTTACTAATACTTTTATCACTCTAAAAGGCATATAAAGTGGCTATTAAAATTACTGAATACACTTCACACAAGTTTCCATATCAAGAGCAATTCAGATCTAAGTTATTACAGAACTTGGATACGTTTTAATTATCTTATCGACAGAAGCGAGCTACAATATCTTAAAAGATGTTATTTTTATCCAAATTATTTTTATTACTACAGAAACCCGTGTAATGTATGGACTTACTAAAAGTTAACACGGCACTTATCTGCGTATGCGCCGATTCGGAGATGTTAACAAGGAAACTGCCGACAAGATATTATTGAAACTTGCTTTTGCCCGTAACTTTGCTCGCACAGAAGTCGAAATTACAATACATTCCAATTAATGATAAATCTATTTTACGCTATAGATATATTTGATGCAAATCTATAAAAAATCTAACAATCATACAAATTTTTATCTTCTACTTCTGACTAATATTTCACCCCATTAGGGTAGGAATTTCTAAAATTAATTTCTCAGTGCTCACTAACGTTATATAAAAAATCTATTTGTAACATTCCAGGATTCTAGGTTCAGCCGTTTCGAGCACATTCATCTTTGGGTCTGTAAGTCACTCTTTTATATATATAGATTGGTCTGAGTGGAAGTTAAGATTGGTATTACATTACCAACATTAATATTCACTGCACGATATCTCAACAATGTGAGTGAGTAAAAGCGTAGACTGCGCCACAATCTGAATTAATTCAGATTAACTAATCGCTTTGCGGACAAACGGGTGCATTGAGCATTTCCGATTAAAATAATAAATTATTTTATTAATGCTACCATAATCGCGGTTCATGTTTCTTCATTACCGACCTGTAGAACTATGAACAGATAAGCGATAGACGATAAAAATACTCACGAAAGGGAAAACGAACGACTGACCCCAAGTGCACGTAATACAAACAAATGCCAAATATGAACGACGATCAAAGTCAAATAAGAGTGACCAATGAGCGTTCATGCTATCTGATGTTATGTATCCACAGGACTGAAGTCCTATTTGAATCTGTATCCGAGTACGTCGAAGTGTTACTACTCCTGACGACTAAGGTAGACAATCAAATTATGAGAGCAACGTAAATTCCCGGTCGAACTTTGGTTGTAACAAATTTTTAGACATAAAAATTAATGTTAAATATTATTTTTTATGTCTAAAAATTTGTTATAAGCATCAACGCGCCTACTGAAATATTTAACACTAGTCGTTTGTGGGATCACCCGCATTTGAAACCCAACCCTACCACGCCGAACACAGTGTACGTACACTCTCGTACATAAATGTTCCTATGAATACTCATTCTCAATCCCCTAAACTACTTTTATTGCTAATATGTATAGACATTTTTATTTTTAAGTTGGCAATACTTCACTAACAAATATTGTCTATGTTTTCTCGACCCTTTACTGTGTCTTCGCTTAATTTTACTATTCGTTCCTCTTACTCTATGAGGGGCATCCCTTAAACCGATCATTTGTTGCGCCGTCAACCACCCAGCGCGATGCTAATACTCTTTTAATGGTAACACGCTTTTTAATAATGTCGGTGAAACCGGGATGTGACGCTGTTCGTGAAATGGCCGCTGCCTCACCATCGATCAATATGTTGAATCCGAAAAAACTTTAATATCAATGGTAATTTCAACATCCATTTATCTCTTCGGAATTGGCTGTTTGTCGATAATAAATGAAAGCTTCCAAATAAGCAGAGCGTGTGTCAGTATAAGTGGATAAATATGAATACTAACGTATTGGTTTGAAAATGTCGTGTTTATAATAATTTTAAGGTAGGAGAACTATAGTTCGACCGGGGAGGTACTACCACCGCCCTCATAATCGGTCGTAAAGCATTACTTGTGCTTCGGTTGGAGAGGTGCGGTCGCCGGCTACACGTTGAAGCGAGGCGACCATCTTAGTCCTCAGGAGTAGCAACTGAAATAGCAAATGAATAATATATTTTAGAAAAATATATTATTCATTTTTGTTTTCAAACTAATCTAAAGGAAAAACTAAAGAAAAAACAATTCTAAAGCTACAAACAGACGCGCCTATTATACTTATGGGTTTATGGGTGCGGACAAAGTTCTCACTAGAGATTAATTCCATAAAGCACAGGTCTTCGTAAAGCTGCGCCCACACGAAACGATCAATTAAGGCGGAAAGCAACGTAACACGAATCGAATTAATGCTAAAGACTCGGTGGCAAATTGATAACACGCCCAGCTATCGCGTCGCTCTCTGATTTAAATCTAATTTTGTAATGTTATTTTCAGGCAGTCATGGTAAACGGGAATTTCTCTTGGACATCGTAAACATACATATGTATGACACCATTTGTTCATTTAGGTACCATATCTGTCATATAGTACAGGAAATGTTATTTTCTTAAAAAATGATTGTTTAATATAAATATTCGCTTAAATAAAATTCTTCAGTCAAAATAATTCAGACTGATATTTCAAAATGAAACGAATGAAAGATTTGAACAGTAATGCCGAAATACAAAACCAATTACAAATTACTGTTTATTGGTGGTAGTCGAAACTCGACATAAATTCATTAATTTGTCAAGCTTAACAATAAAAATAAAACCTTTTTTATTAATTTCATAAGTTTATAATGCGTCTAGTATAAAAATATTAGTTTTGTGCACTCCTTTAACATATAAACTTTAACTGTACGAATTTCATTCTTCTTTTTTCGCGTAATTTTCGTATAAAGGGATGCATAGTTTTTGTTTCACGGACTCGTACTAATGTATAAATTTTCCCACTTTTAGTATTTTCAAAGTATTCTATACATCGTCCCTCGTTTACAATTACAGTATGGATAAAAACCCTTATCGAACATTTTATAAGGCTGTCATGTTTGTTTTAATCGCAGCCTGTCGGGAGTAAAACGCGCATATAATGATCATTACTATCGACAACTGATCGATAATTTTACGATTACAAATGAACTATCTCATTTGATTGCAACCCTTTTTATGTCACAGAGCTGAACACGGGCTCTTCTTACAAGTAAGGGAAGCATTGAGCATACTCCACTAAGCTTCTCCAAAGCATAGGTATTATTAGAGGTACGTAGTGGACAAGCTTATCGGATGTTTTCAAATCGACAAGGCCTACAACTAGATTTATCGTCTGCAATCCATTGATAGTATCCGGTATCGATTATTTAAACGGAAGCACGCATAGAATCTCACTACTAAAGTTACCCATCCAACTCTTGACCACGGCTAACGTTGTCCGTTTACGACCTATTCAAGCTCTGGAATTCTTCGCGCTTCTCTTGATAATTCAGTATAAATTGCTAATACGGTCTAATCGTTAAAACCTCTCCGGTTGAACTCTATATGTTGTACAACCTGTTAAGATTACATAATAATAATATTTTTAATTTAACATAATACGTAACAATTTTATTTATGTATTGATCTAATCACCTTTTATTCCCTCTTGAAGGAATGCGTTAGCTGCATAGAGAATAAATGCGTAGAACACGATCGCTACGGCTTCTGCACTGTACAAATGAAATGTAATCGGAATTCTCCTTATGCAAACAGCATTGGAATTAATTCAGATTACTAATTGGTTAGTACAACATCTTGTAGTTGATACGTGCGTTCTTTTTCTACTTTTTCTTATAAGATACCTTAATGCCCGCGATTGATATGGATAATTATTTAAATGCGAAACGAAGGGCAAGCGTGTTTTACAACAAGTTGATGTGTTAATGCAATGAGGTCTTCATTTATACTTCTTTATTCATTCGCTTAAAGTGCATATCGACTCTGTTTTGCATATTAAATTATTCTTGAACAGCATTCGGACGATACTTTATTTTACAATTGTATAAGCGAATTTGCTGTCGTCGAAAACAAATCGAATCGAATTATAAAGAATTATAAAGAAAAAAAATATAGGATTATAATATTTAACATAAAAATTGTTTAAAAAAATAGTTGTTCTTCTTTGAAAGAAGAATTATATGTTATTATTTTTTTATTTTATATGTTATTATTTTTTAACGTTGCTATAGGATTATCTTATAAATTTACTGATACCTTCATCTTTGCCTACGTTTTTTATTATATTAATACCACCCCGGTTAACTCACATTTCCACGACAAGAAAACAAATTGCTTAATGTGTAGTGCTTTTAAAAGCTGTAGTGTCTTAACTATTAACTTTATCTAATCTATTAACTAATCACAAATCAATTGATAATATAGGATAATATATATAATTCCTATTTTGAATTCCATTTGGAATACGACTACAATAAGAAACAAAACAACAACAAAATAAACACAAATAAATGTATTACTCGCAGCGAAAGCTAAAGCCGGTGCTAAAGGCCTATTACGTAACAGAAAAGCCAGCTGAAATGAAAATTGAAACGTAAAGCCGATCTCGGAATACGATACTAGATAAGATCTAGATAAAGTAGATTCTCGGTTAGAAACAGGTCAGGGCCTCCACGATAGTGTGGAATAGGCCGAACATAAAAACGAAGGCGCGATTAAGGTCTAAACAATGTGTATACAACTCCGACATAACATAACGTAGATGAACTTACAAAATAGACTCCTGATCATAGTTGTGCTTTGATAAGTTATGGATAAGTATAATTTGAGGCTCTAATGTTAAAGGTAAGTAAGTAAAAGTTAGATTTAAAGACCTTATTATAATTCTAATGGTAATAATTCGTGCTTACAAATACTAAAAATACCAATATTTTAATACTTTAACAAAGGTTAAATGAATAAGGATTAGGTTTAAAGAAATTATTACACTTGTAATGATAATAATTCTAATTCAAAACAGTAAAAATACCAATAATATCATTTTTAATTTAAAAAATAAATAATCAAAAAAAAGAATAATTACCTACATGAAAAAAAATATAAAAGTTAAAAATACAGTAAAACTTCCTATGACAATATTACCTTTTGCTTGGTTCCCTTAAAAGAAGGAAATTTAAGAAGTACTTCATTGTGGTCGCTTAAAGATTAGTCGATTTCGTTGATTCAAAAATCCGATAACCAGATAACATTATCTTCACACTGCACAAACGGGTCAGGGCTAAATGAAATAGTGTAAAAAGATTTACTTAAGCCTTGTTGCTAATAAATATTCATTAATTTTATTAAGTCGTCAATCAGAAAAGAAAGCTCGAGTTAATTAATAATTAATTAATACGGAGTTTTAAGTTGTTCTTAATTTGTGTGTCATTAGTCAATCTATATTTTATGCCTAATTTATCAAGCAATGAATTATGTAAGAATTTATTACACACAAGTATATTTGTTTTAATGTACTCAAACTGAATTTGATGAACGTCCGTCCATATAACCAACTGCATAATTTTAAATATTTCGCGGTTTATAAACGTATATCTTTGTGTGAAAGCTTATCAATATCAATCCATCCATACTGCACGTAGAGATAAACAAACAATTCTTAAAGTGGTTTTGAATTATCAATTAATCATGAAGAAAAAATCATATCTTTTACTGACACAGAAAAATTTCGGTTTAATGTTGACAGATACATTGATTTATTAATAACAAGCTGATTCAAAAAATAGTTTATACTATACTTATATTTAGGGATTGCAGTTTATGAAAACTACGTTAATTATTTTTGCTCTCATGTTCTCTGCTATGACACTATAAGTCATGGCACATAGCCACAGACTCACCAAAACCAAGATCAGAAATATAAATCATAGAGATTCAAGAAATATAAATCATAGAAATCGTCAAATGTTACTCAAATTGTCAAGTTCGAACCCAGAAGTCCGGGCGGGGCAAACCCACGAGTTAGTTCCTTTTTACGTCATGACGGTTATTAAATATAACATGTTTCAATGTTACGACTAAATCTCTTAGGGCTCAATGTATTTTTAACTCTAGATACCTAAAAATAACTTA
Organism: Phocides pigmalion okeechobee; assembly: GCA_018251015.1. Lineage (NCBI taxonomy): Eukaryota > Metazoa > Arthropoda > Insecta > Lepidoptera > Hesperiidae > Phocides > Phocides pigmalion. The sequence continues at coordinate 21,333 of DWON01000273.1, read as the reverse complement.
AGACAGACTTATGACTACATAATTTCAGTGTAAATTAATGGACATAAAAACGAATGAACAAAACTTCTTCCAGATATTTTAAACTTAAAGACTTCAATAAGACTATTAAAAATACAAAAAACTATTAATTAACAATACTGTATAATTAAAGATTTATAATTTTTCAACTCGACGCAGTATTTTCGAAACAGCGCCCAGTTTATATCGCGGACACTTTCAATGAGCGACAAGAAAATCGATTTTAACTACGAACATAATAATTACACGGTTGTTAATTTGAATTAACGAAATGTAATACGAATTTTACGCCCATAAACAACATTGGGTACTTCTGATCGGGTATAAATTTCGCCTTAACTTGTATGGAGAAAGATACAAGGGTAAATTCAGACGAACAGCAAAATAAAAATAAACCTTATTTTTCCAATATCCAAAATACTTTTTATAGGGATGTAAGTTATAGAATATATTGGCCCTATATTTTGACATCTAATACTGGAAATGGACCTTTCGATGTAAATAAAAGTGGTCGGAAGCACCGCCATGGTGTTCCAAAAAGTAATGATGAATGTACTGGTCGACTAATCTATAATATGCTCTAATTACTTGTATATTACATAATGGATTTAATTTTACGACCGTCCTAGGTTTGAAAAATAGAAATTGAATGGCTTGTTAATTCTTGAGTTTCGGAGAAATTAGATTGCCGACTCACTTACATAAAGAGGTGAATATTTACTGCTACTAAGCAACACTTGCGAGGTACAGCGGGAAGAAATTTGATGCGTAAAGCCGAAGACCGAGCTCAGTTGCGCAACTTGGGAGAGACCAGCAGTGGACGTCCAGCAGTGGACTGACACGGGCTGAAGAAGAAAAGAAGAAACAACTTCTGCTCAAATTAATTGTATGCTTGAAATGGGTAACATATAACTAAAGGCGGAGGAAATATTTTTTATTTACCATTAGGTGGACTGCAATTCTAAAACCAAGCACATGCATGGTTACAACACGGAAATATAATAATATAAAAACATAAAAATTTAAGGATCTGTACGAAATTCTTACGTCTGTACCAAGCCTTAGGGTAATCAGAACATGAGTAGTGTAAGAGTGCGACCCTAATATTACGTTACACAGTTTATGAAAGCGAGAAGCTCGTAGAAAATACAGAGTGTTGTGTTAATTAACGGTAATCGAGGCTAATTGATAGGCATAGAGCCGAAGTGATTTATATTACGTCGGAGGGCGTTTCTTTTACGAAGACGTGTAGAATGAGGAAGTAGCGACGGTTACGAAGAATAATTGGTTACGAGAATAAAACAAATGACTGTTTAACTTGTCAGATTATTTTAATACTATTCATCTGAATTTACTTTTAAAATAGCTGCTGCTTGCGATATCTCGTTGTCGTGGTCTTTAATTTATGGGTTTTTCCTTATTTTCTTATAGTAGTTCTCATGTAGGCCTGTATTTGCTTTATTAAAATATAAAAAATAGAAGACGACCAAAATTAGTATAATTCGTAAGTCAATTAACATCAGGAATCAAAAGATAAATTTTCCTAGCACTGCTAATACGCGACAAGAACACATAATGCTAACCGTGTGAAAAGTAGCCAGCAGTTGGTTCCACATCCACATTTTTAGATTAACAAAAGCTTGTTTAACTTATAGACCGATTAAATTGAAACAACCATGAAATCCTAAGTGAGGCTCACTAAAGCACTAGTGATAAACTCACAGTGATCAGTTAAGCAGTTTCTAAAATTAGCGTGCACAAATCCACAGACAAACAAACACAAAATCCTAAGAACAATTTTTAGGGTTCTATTGCGGTAATATCATCTACGAACAACCAATAATCAATTACAATTATTATTAGTATCGATTGACATTAGCAAATTAACACTTCCTACAGTACATAAATACACAATAGTTGTCAGCATTAAATTTGATTAATAAATTATAATTTCTTTAAAAAATAAAATAAACTCCATTGTAAATTTAATTGAATAAATGTCAAATAATTACACACAAAGCACATAACTACAACTCAACCATCTCAAATCAATAAAAATGTCCACGTAAAAGTTTAAATTGTATGAAACAAAGTTAGCCCAATCGCCTTTCAAAACCTGAAAGTTATATGTACAAATGAAATTGAACTACCACGCAATCATAACATTTCATCTCATTCTTGATTTACAAAACAATAATTCTCACACACGGCTTGTTCGCTTGCGTATTCTAGCCCAGATCTGACAGCCAGCTTTATGTCAAATAAATTTTAATTAAAGCAAACATTCCCAGATGACCACGTCGCTACCAGAATAATAATTGACAAGCTCTTGATGAATCGCTTGCCCACCTTGTTATAATATAACTAGACCCCATCTATCTTTCGGTGGCACATTGAAAACACTAGTTCCACTATAAGGGGTTGAACGACTAACGGTCAAATATTTTGTGAAAAAATTATAACGAATATAATGAAATAATTATTTATTGAATTATAATATGTTATTACGTTACTTTACATAACGGGTAGTCACGTTTAACGCTTTTTATTTGCCGATATTTCGAACCAGTTGCATGGATCGTGGTCACGGCGAAACTCAGTTTAAAATCGTTTGTAATTATTTATTTCATTATAATTATTAATTACATTAAAACGTAATTATTAATTAATGTAATTAATAATTACGTTTACATTAATAATTTACAGTTTACATTAATAATTACGTTTAACGATTAACTTAACTTTATACAAACCTGTAATAAATTTTGTACTTACTGATGTTAAGTGAAAACCTTAGATACTACATAAATACATTACTAGCTTTTCGTTTAGCAGATATATATCAAATATTCAGATATTATGTTAACTATGCATTTTGTAAAATAAATAAATAAATATATTATCTGTTTTCGATGTCAGATATAGCATCTGTATTAAATAGAATGATAGATATCTGTGGGTGGCAGTGTCCTTATATGTTCTATGAATCTTGTCTTTCTTTATTTTTCCTTTAGAGGGATAGTTGATAATGCAGACAAGATACTGGTTCGAGACATTGGCAATTAAAAAGTGAGTACCCCTTACATAGAAAAATGAACAAATTCCGCGATACTTAGTTTAAAATTATATAATCTCAAAGCTCTTCTCTTTACTCGTCGATAATGTAACAAGTCCTGAACAGTTGAAAGCATTAATACGATATATAGACTGAGTGATATACTGTGGACACGTTCACTTTCTTTTTGGCCTGTTTGTTAACACTTCGCGTCGCACATGTATTAGATCGAGTCAGGATTGCGGGAGGCAGCCCTAACTGGAGCTCTTTCCTCTAGACTGAAGATATGCCGACAATTTACACATTTATTGTATTTTTTAACATCCGTAAAACATTTACGAATACACTGATGTTGTTTTCTCCCGCAGTCTTGTTGCTCCGACGTAAACACAGCGCTTTTGTTCGCCCGTTATCCATACAAATTTGTCGGTACAACACAGGTGTGCAAGTGCCGCAAGCGCGTCGCACAGAATTACACAGCAGTGTTGTACTCGCAGGGAAGTGTTAACTTGACCTTAATGCGTGATTTAGATTTTCTAAAATCGCTAGTGCAATTGTGCGTGATATTGGCATTGACTTCAAGAAAGAACTTGCTCAGTACATTTTTGATAAGTATTAGTTCACTAATAAGGTCTTAATGTCAACCGGGTCTATATTTACGATACTTTGTAGTTTAAAATTGTTTTGGTAACATTTTACTTTATTTAGCCAGTGCGATGATGAACTTTCTTTAGTACATATGTATAAAACAGGTTCTCATATAAGTGACAGTGTTGTTTTTTTGTGAATAAATTTCATTAAACCTAAAGCTGACTTCCGTGGCTATGTTAATAAAATAAAGACACGTGGGTAGAAATAAATTATTCGTATTGTGTTAATAAAAAATGTTAAACATATTTTCAAGAAAAGTTCACGCTTTTATGACACTTTATTCCACTGCTGTGCAAGAATGTTCATCACAAAACTACTACTGGTAAAGGGATAATCCAGCACGCTGAGCGAGTACCTAGTAACGAAGATAGGAGCTTATTGGCAACTTCGCTGTGCTGGTATTTTTAAACCTTAAAGATTCCGACAAGCTTTAACCATTGTCATATATGAATGATGATTCATACGGACTACTTAACGTGTTACAAGCACACAAAAAATTACCACTAACGATCACCCATCTAATTTCCGACCGCTCCCGACGCTGCTTAACTTTATCAATTGTTAGCATTTTAATTATCTGCTTTTCTATATGCGTTTAATTTTTCCCATAGTAATTAAGGGAAACCCTCATTTTCCAAATAAATGAGAATTTTACTATGAATATAATATATACATAGAGTATTATCAATGCTTATATACGTCATTAAATTAACGTTTTAACATAAAATCAGAAAAACAACGTAAAACATAAGACTATACACAATTTTACTAAAATCATGGTCACACGCATCGAATTAACATCACCAGTCATAGAAACACAACAATACGACGTGAAACCCAAAACACCGTTAGTTACGGACATTATTAAAACGGACAGGATACAGCTGCGTAAGACATTAAAAACTATGAGATTCCATAATTAAATTAGCATCCTTCAAATTAAAAATGGAAAAAACATGGCGTCCTACCGACCTCCGTGGGGCGCCAACCTCACGACACATACCATCCAGTTTTATACCTTCGAATCGCCCGATAATTGAAATGAGTTCCTTGTAAAAAGCAGAAAAACGATTATCCCTATACCTTTTAAGACGTCCGAGATACACAAATGGACTTTGTATTAGAATTTATGTCACTTAGAAGAGATGATATAAAAACGCGCCGACGGGTTTACACGCAATAAAAATATGGGAACGACACGAATGCCTTCCCGGTTGTCAATCGGGGGGTTTAATAATCGTAAAATGTTTTTTGATCCACTCAACGCATTGTAGAGCAGATGAGCGAGATCAAGTACTTGTTCAAACGAACATGATCAATACCGCCTCCTTTGAAGATATTACAAAGTTTCTCCGGTATTCGTAAGACATGCTGTGATGTTATAGACGATGAGGTAAATGTCACTATTTTGACTGACCACCATCGTACTTTCACAACTTATTTTTTCTAATTAAGGCTTTACGTAGATACGACACTATTCCTGAGGACTAAGCTCGATTCGATTGTAAGTTGAAGCCGGTAACCACATGTATTCCATTGAAACACAAAAATTGTATCCTCTACAACTTATCACAGATACATAATCTATTTAAAAGACACGAAATGTTTAATACAACGTATTTTATTAAATGTTTAGATATTAAAGAACAAGATAAGAAAATAAATTCTGTACTTGAATGGAGCTGATTATAATTAAATTTGTAACTTGTGCAATCATTAGCATGTCTAATTTTATAGTTACTTCGACAATCAGATGTGTTCTTAATCTAAAAAATTTAGGCGCTCATTGACTGTACTTTTACGATCTCTTCGAGACATTATGCATTTATTTAAAGTTATAGGTGATAAAAATTCAATTTAATGTTTTTGAATACTAATAAAGTACGCCTAATTATTGTATATTTTGTCAAGTTGTACTATGAAATCGATAGTTATGTATCTAGCGAGGGAATATTTCTCAAAGGCTTGAACGAGAGGCGGTCCCGATCGTTACTCTTAAAGCCAGCTATTTTAACAACGCTAATAACGTGTTGCGTTAATCGGTAGGTAATTTATATACAAAATTCTTAACGCCCTACACGATTAAAAATGCTAAACCCTTTAATATTCATAAAGCGCATCCGTTTCATTTTAATAAACAGAATAGCGTTCAATCGATCACCGCTTTTTATTGGATCGGACTTCCATTGTGTAAAACCTATTGAAAAATACAAACATGTACAAAAACATAAATGTTTGACGATTCAAAACCAATTTCTCAAGTCGAGGAAGCGATAAGTAGTTGTTTTGTAACATGTTATGATTTCGAACTGACATTTTTAAGTAGTTATATCGTTTATAGTAAAAAAGGGCTGAAAAGGAACATAATTAAAAACTTTAACGCTGAATATATTTTATGAATAGCCGCGCAACAACGTTGATGGCTGGCTGTAATAAGACATCAACGGTTTATGATAAAAATCCTGCCTCCGAGTAATACCTATTTATTAAAAACACATGCGCCGCTTAAAAATAAGTGCAGTGACAGCACGGCTTAAGTGAAAAGCGAAGTCCTTCCAAAATCGTGTTAAAATATTATAAAGAAATTATTATTTACTTCAACACCTAAATTAATATCTTATTGACTATAACTTCAGCTGCCTTGATTTTGGTATATTTCACGTTAATTTGTTACGTTAATAATATATAATAGTATAGTATAGTAATAAGTAAAATGTTTTTTGTAAATTATAGACTGAAAAAAGACAAGCCTCGTGAGCGTCTTTTAAGATCATATTTTTAACTGCTAACAGAACACTGTATTGTAAAATGGATTTAACTGCATTTGATTTGATTCGATCTAACGGGAAACAACGAAAATACTTATTACATTTACATAATTCAATTAAAAACATTCTTATTGGGATACTTCATAATGGTATTTTAATTATAGCTATTTCCACCTAATAAGCAAATTTGGTGATATATTGTCGTTTTCTGTACCACAACCTAAGTGAAGTATGAAAAAGCCAATCACAAAGTCAAGTTGGCCAAATATTGCAACATTTCTAAACACTTGCGTCCGATGTAATGTTTGATCTAAGTAATGGATGATACCAAATTTGACTCAGTACCGTTCCCTATCCCTCAGGTGTGAATGTTTGTATGGGCGCGTCTAACGGAATGCTATTAAGGTCACTTGTGGGCGGACTTTATCTGATTCCAATGCAAACATTTTATGCAAACTGACCGCTGAACTTCTTCAAAACGTAAGACAAGGAATCTACTTATACGTGATATCGAACCAAACATGTTATTAGCGTTTCTTAGTTACTTTAAACAATTTTAAAAACCATGTTTTTTCCATAAATACATAGATTAAAATTTTTAGAATTAATTAATCGCTAATCGCTATTACCAGAGGTCTAAAGTTGTCCAAACTATGTTTCTAATATTAAAAATGCTTGGACCCAATCTATCGATTTCTGTACCCAAGCTCTTTTATTTACATTTTTTCTAATTAAAGGTAATAATTATGAATTATATAATTGTTAAATTACTTTTCTTTAGTAACATGGAAAATAAACTTTCTTATGTATAATAACACAATAGGTAGCAAGCAATCTGTAAGTTATCTACAAAAACGCTGTATTTTTACACACCCTAAGTCTCTTCCGCTCTTGATTTACGTCAACTAGCAAGCACTAAACCCACAATTACGCATATTGGATACCAGATCAAAAGCACCGACGCCGAAGCTATTATGACGCGAATAAAATCACTGAAATATTTAATTTTATCATGTAAACTGATATTGTGACATGTTATTCTGTAAAGTACAAGGCGAAACGACCAACCGACCGTATATTTATCAATAATACTGATAGCTAATAAGAAAAAATTAAAAATGTAGATGTTACATTCTGTGAGCCTTGCGTACTTGCGATCCTTTAAGTGTCATACCCGACTAACTACCTTTTAATTTGATAAACGTCTACATAACAATGTATATGATTAGAATCGGAGAGTATTGAGCTTTTTTGAGAATTCCAGTGAATTAAGACATTTTGGACAAAAGATAAGATTCACAAAACATGCTTAAAAACAACTTACTGTAAATATACTGCAAACCAAACCATGTTTCTACGTGAGTCCTGGCTTCAAATCTTTTTATCTCCTACTTGGATTTGAAGCGTAAAAATTTCGCCACTATACTAATCGCCGATCATCCCTTCAAATGCCACTTTTTAAAATTATGGGACTAAGCTCATTTCGTAATACTTGTGGATCATTTTACGGGGAGTGGAATCTTTCAAATATTTACGGCTTTGTAGACCAGGATATATCGGATGCTTACCCACTAAATCCCCACGGCAGCTACCCAGCGCTTATAGACATTCAGGAATCTCCGGCGAACGCACCAGTACCTCCCTTATACAATAAATATAGTCCTTATACTCTTCTCGAGTCATGTAGCCTTTCTGGTTACTTATGCCCTTACATGGTTATTAATACTTAAAAACAATATTAATCCCAGACTTGACCTAAATAACATTCGAAACAAATCTCGAAATAATGTTTATTCTCTAAGCATGGATTGTTTCAAGAGCCCGCATCCCTCCACCTGACCTCAGGAAGTGATCCAGCGACATCCGGATAGCAGACGCTAATTATTAATTGTCACGTACCGGCTAATAAGAAGGAATACGATATTTTTTGTCATGTCTGCGAACTTATATCAATTTATGTTTTAGTAATCCTACAGAAAGTAAATTACACAATTATATTGCAAAACACAAATAAATTAAAGTTAATTAAAGTGTATTAAATTTCATCATTTTTTTATTAGAGAAGAGTAGCAAACGAGCACGCAAACCACCTGATGTTAAACAGTTGCTACCCATAGACATCCACGTACAATCACAAACACAATCGAAATCCTATCTGAGCTCGAACGTAGACACTTTGCTACTCCTGAGGACTAAGATGGTCGCTTCACTTCAAAATGTAGCCAGCTACCGCACCTCTCCAGCCGAAACACAAGTAATGCTTTACGGCGGATTATGAGGGCGGCGGTGGTACCTCCCCGGCCGAACTATAATTCTTCCACCTTTATAAATTATACGTCAAAATTTAGAAACGGTTATGATGATACCACTGTGGTCAACCATACACGTTCTGCCACCTTTCAATGAGTTGAGGATATCACTCAACTATACTTAACTTTTTCTCACGCCAAGCTTCAAAAAATCCGTTGTTAATAGAACGTCCAGCCTTAAGCCATAATGGACCATTCAAAACGCCACAAAGAGTTTCCATTTAAATTTTGTAGGAATTCCCTTATAATAAACATGGGTAATACATCATTAGAACTATCTTTAAAAAAACTCAAACCTTCAGTCCTTTGCGTCCCAAATAAAGGCACCCACGCACTTGTCGGAGTAAAAGTCGCTTTCCAAACGCAATTGTACACCATGACAAGTCAACAAAGGCTTCAAACTTCTGTATGCATACGCATGTTCAAGTGGATAGAAATGGTCTGGTTAAACACATTCGATTTAATTTTGGAAAAATTTTCAACAGAGAAAATTTACTCCACATGTCTAAACTGGGCATATATTATAAAAAAACTAAAATTTAAATGCAAATGGAAGGAATATTTTGAATGTTAATTTTTTAGACTACTAGAATGTTTTGGACTTTAACTATTATGAATATTATCTTATGTAGACTGATATATATTAAAAAACAAAAAATAAACCTTTTTTGCGTAAAGAACTTGGTACATTCGTTTATAATGCCAATAATAAAATTACTAAAGAAATAATGAGTGAAGATATAAACTTTCTTTTAAGACTTTATAAAGTCGCATAGTACGAATACAACTATCAAAATAACTAATATTTTTTTATTAAGTTCATTAAAACATATAATGAATCGAAAGTTTTAAGGTGATCTAAACCAAATCTAAAACACGCTCGGATGTTAAGAATTTACATTCAACAGGAATAAGTAACAAGACATACATTCTTTGTGAACTATTTATATTGTTTACTTATATGATTTTTTTTTTTATTACATTTTATTAAATAAAAATAATTCGAGATATATCCTTATTGGTAGTCGATAAAAGAAAGGTCTAGTCTTATAATTCAGCACCGTCGATATCTAGAGGAAATGGCAAGTTAATATTGTCTGTATCACCGTTAACGGCGTATCCGATGTGTAAATAATTTATAATAACCACTTATCCCCGTTAGACTGGTCGTCAAGTTTACTGGAGGAATTAACGTTAAAAAAATTAAGTACGTAGCTAATTAAAAAACAATATAAATAAATTACTGTAAAATCTTCAATAACAAATCAAACGGCATATTTTTTACATACGCTACCGAACGAATTGGCTGAGCCAATGACACGAGAACAATGTAATTCATATGTCACTCATATCAACACGTGCTGCCCAAATAGAGGGCTAATGAATTATTGAGACGGTTAAGTGGAGGTCGCTCAGTGCAACAGTTATAGCAACAACTGCTACCATCATTATGATTCACTAGCTATTATCCGCGACCTTGTACGTGGATATTTGTCTTTTTTTTTTATTTCATTTCTGTTTATTGTTTATTGAATTTTTGTTTATTGAATTCATTTATTTCAAATCAGGATGTGACAGAAATATCATACCAGCATACCTGACTTCAAATCTTTAACCAACTTTATTTAGCACAGAACTTTTTTTGAAGTCAATCACAGTTACGGTGTTACTTCTCAGATGGAACGCCTCAATAAAATTTAGCAAGGCAGACCAATTCTTCAAACCAAAAGATGGTAGTAGTAACTACTCTTATAAGTTGAAATCGATGTGGTGGAGATGACATCGACAACGAAAGTCAATAAATTCTCTAATCGTGCCACTTTTAGAATATCAAAACGATAGAAATATTGCTGTTTATATAAAAAATATTAATTTACGCATGACAAACAAATTAAATAGAATATATGTATTGTTTTTATGCCATTTGCAGAAAAAACACTTCTAAGAAACACTTGATTAAAATAATCAACCGATTAATAACTTGGCCTTAACGGGTTCCAATTGGACCTTTAGAGAAGCACGATGGCTCTTCAATACTAATTGCCGGATTAGTTTTCTTAACTGATTGTAATCAAAGACGGATTAAACTTGATTTGGATTGTATTTAGCGCTAAGTTCTAATGATAATGTAGTGTTTCCCACGAATATACTTTACTTATTAAAATTGTTCCTTCCTGGTACATGATACTAAGTTGTGATAGCCTAATGACCTTAATTTCGAACTTTCACAGAAGGTTCCGTTGTCGAATCCTAGGGAAGCTCTAATTTTTAAGAGTTATTTGCGTATTATAAATTGATCACTACTTCCTTTAAATGTAAAAGAAAACGTCGTGGGAATGCTCATATGTCTGAGTATTTCTTATAGTTTTATTGATAGCAAACAAGCGTGAAGGCCATCTGATATTAAAGGTTTTCTGCAGCCCATAGTCATCTACGTCCAACAACAAACAGGACTGCTGCCTACTTGACTTGGCTGAGTACTTGTTGCTACTCCCTTTGACTAAGATGGTCGCCTCGCTTATAAGTGTAGCCGGCAACAACTCTTCTCCAACACAACAAATCTTTTACGGCGAATTATGAGGGCTGAGGTGGTCCTACAACGGTGGAACTGTAAATTTTTACCTTGAGAGAGGTTCGGTGTATAAGTAACAAATCTTGACCTTTAATAAAATCTTAACCTTTAAGAAAATGGTAGTTTGCAATTTCCAGTTCATGAAAAGAAAACCTATTTTCATTATTTAAACAATGGATGGCAGTTAGGTAGGTTTGACACGGCATACTAATATAGTAAGGGCACTCAAACAACTCATTTAATTACTGCGTAGTAAAATATAGCACGGTGATTACATAACCCAAAACCAGGGCTGATGTGTCCTAAATCGATACCAAGGTTTACGATTGAGTCGTCACAGTTGACCTCAAATTCCTGCTCAAGTTCATTTATAAGGACTTAATCTTGATGTCATGATAAATCATAATAAAATAAACAATAAATATAATAAGATAATTAATGTAAACTGTTGAAATAACATTAAAATCACATAATAAAACATAACAAGTGTTCACCATGACACCTTTCGGATTATTTTTCATTCAAATATAATAAACATTTCATAACCTTATTGATAACAAGATTTATTAAAAACTAGCTTCTGCCCGCTGCTTTACTAACGAAAAAGTCAATAAAAAACTACATCTATACAAAATACGCCGATTTTATCCCCTTGGGAGTCAAATTTTCAAAAATGTCTTTTTAAATGTTCACTTACGCTATATATAAATTCTATCAGCAAATTTTTAGTTTTTTAGGTTCAGTGGTATCGTCTGTGCGATCTCTAAGTCTATCATCACCTTACTGTTATATATACATACATATATAAGTTATTGCATAATATATATGTATGTGTGAATCATATAAAAAATCTATTAATCTTTTCTAATAGTTCTTAGTAAAGGTTTTGTCATTGACTTCGTGCCAACACCGACCTCTTAATAATCGACAAAGGTAACTGTGTACCTATATTTAATTGTATAAATGCTCGTATATTCAAATGTAAATTTAGTACTACTTGACGGCACAAAAAAGCCTTTATTAGAAACGGTACAGTCATCTAACAACTGTCAGATCCGAATACAATCTGACTAATTAATTAAAATATTAATACCCGCCCACAGAGCTCCGACGGTGGAAAAAATGTCTACCTTTCAATACGTCTAGACGGTTACGGGTTATGTTGTAATGCCAGTAGCATGTAGAATCTGTTTCACTACCGCCTTTGAAAAGAGAAACGTTAGGAAAAATGAGAATGAAATAATTTGAGACGTGGTAAAAGGCTTTGCTTAACTGCAGAGGCACCATCGCCACATTTTATTGTATTAATTAATGCTTTGTCTTTTTTATTTTTATTTATTTGTTACAAATAATAATAAAATGTTTAAATTACATTCAATGACGTGAAAATTATTTAGTTAACTCTGCTTTACATGTTATTTAGGTCAATCATTGTTTTTATTTTCTATGATTTATTATATGTTTCCTTTCGTTACCTTTCTATGTATGTACTAATAATAATTTTAAATATTTGTAAAACAAAGACTGATCAAGATAAAAGAAATTGAGGGTGCTGCGTAATGCTCTGTTCTGCTGTAACGGGTAAAAGAGATATCTGCACCTTAAAGAAATCTTCCAACTTTAACCGTGGCATCGCATCTAAAGCTGACCTGACATAGAACGACTGGACTACCCATAGTCCCTCGCCCGTATGTACTTCTCTAGGATAGCTGGAGCGTTGCATGAACCATGATACCTGTCCAATGGAGCTGCGTACCTGCCTCGATCGTTCTAGCTGAGCACCATTCGCTTACATCGTATACCGCTCATAGTTTACTCGATTGCTATATGACACAACGGTAATATGAGACTGGGAGTTCAAACAATACTACCCACGTTAGTGTTGGCGTCTGCGCCGATGGTTTCTTAATGTGCAAATAAAAACGGGTCAAGTGTGTACAAGGGTTTACGGTTGCACGTTCCGTAGAGTATTTTTTCGTTTAATTACTATTTGATAAATACTTTACTATTTGATAGCACTTTAAATGTACAATAATATATTTTACAAATCTTGTTATAAACACGAAAAGTTTTATGAATTCTTTTTTTTAGAATACCGATTTTAAGCCTCTATTAACCCATTAACTTAATCATTTTTTTAAGAGTTTGTGTATTCTGAACATTCTGCAACTAATTCAATAAGGAAGATTGTAAGTTACAATAGCATAACAAATATTTGTTTCTTAATAAATATGTATAAAATAATTCAGATTCATGTAAGGACCGTGTGCATATTATATATGAAGGAAATCGTTAAAAATCCTTATAAAAAATAATAATGTCTTCTACACTCATTTGAATTTCCTATGACACAACTCTGGCTGAGAATCAAATTTGGGACCGTCAGCGCGTTGAAACAGTTCGTCAAACGTGACGGATTTAGTAAAGAAACATGAAGCCATCATTGTAATTATACCACTATATACTATTGCAGTTCTACTATATGGGGTTGTACGACAAAGGGTCACGTATTTTTGATAAAAAAATAAATAATGTCATTATAATCTTATAAAACATTACAACATGTTTAATATGCAATCTTATACTCGCCTGTAATAACTTCAAAGTCTTCCTTAGTTATGTTAAGTGGAAATATTAAATATTATATAAATCCCGTATTTTCACTGAATAATCCTACCTGATTACACCTATTCATCTTAATATTCTCCTTATTTTTATATAAATAGAATTGTACTTTCAATATAACATTTGTTCCGAATGTACATTTGTTCCGAACGTAATTGACTAAATTAGTTCGACCTATTCATACTTTCCCCACGCTTTGAAGACACTAAAGACGTATCTTTAATTAAAGGGGTGAATCTATAAGAACAATCACCCCTTTGCGGTTTATTCATACCCGGAAGAATCCTAACGTAGCATATCCTTTCCTTACAAAACCGACAACGCACGTGCGTTCACCCCTACAGTGGAAACAGATGTTACTCCTTGCATATTTAATACTGATTGTAATTAGACGAATCGCTTAGCAAAAAATCCAATATGTATGCAAATGGCCCGTGTATTTACATAATAAAGTACTGAGTTACGCGTATACAAAGCCTTAGATGTATCTAATAGACGTTATGCATGGTCCCAGACGGTCCATATTATTAATTTGGCTTACGTATGCTCGATTTGGGAGGAATTGAATAATTTGAGTGGGCGAAAACATAGGTCAATAGTGTAACATTTCTTGTGTTATGTTTTTCTCCAAATACGTCCCAGTGACCTTTAAAAATGTCAAATCAGGATTTACTTACGACTGTGTGTCCGTTCTTTTGATTTGAATATACGGCTAGTCGCGGGACTCGGGTTTGCTTGCCAAGACAATTATTTAAAAATAAATACGCTTGCAAAACCTAAAGATTCTCAGATGTTATCTTCTGTATAAACTTAACATTATAAACGAATACATTTGTTATTATAACTATTTTTAATAATTTAGGTTATGATAAAAATAAATCTCCAAATCAAAGTAATACCTTTTAATACGTTACCTTAATATTACATTATTACTTTACTATGCAATCGCTGGGCGCAGGCCTCCTCTCAAAATTAATCTGGCCTCTTTCCACCACTCTACTCAAGTGCGGATTTTTAGATTTTGCACACAGGTTTTGATAAAAATAATTTAGCCATGTAACTGCCTCTGTATGTTTTCCTTCACAGTTAAGGCAAGTGATCATAAATTTCTCCGAAAAGTCAGTGGTGCCTAAAATTCGAAACCCGCACGTTCGAGTAAGAGGCTTTACCTCTAGGCGAAGGATATTCCTATTATCAATTTTCTTATAGATTCAAAATTAACTTGATGTAGACAACATGCAGATATCTTTTAACGCAACGACGAATAATCTGTTTAACTGCAAATAGTATTACATTCCTGCAAATTTAACACATCGTCGTGACATTTTTGACAAACTATGAGCGCAAACATTTTATCTTGTGCCAAATATTCAGTACTTATTCTTATATCAACATACAGATTAGATCTATACTGTTGAAAGAAGCTATTATGTATACTTACTAATGATTAATTTAAATATATTGTCTCAAAATCATATTTCTAGAAATAAATATTGTTTATGTTACTTAACCGTGATATAAATCTAGTGGTATCTATTACTCTTAAAAGTAACCTACATGATATATAGCTTCTTAAGCTTTTCAAAGATATTTGAAGTCTGGAATGCCACTTAAAGATTAGAAACGAATTTTCGGAAACTTGGATAGACTCCTTCGGAATTTACCCAGCGCATGTAAGGGACCTACCTGCTTACCTTAATGCCTACTGCCTTTCAAAGTAAGTAGGCCCTAGTTTATCTTATTGGTACTACAATTTTGGTTACAGCAAATTTCTATATTATCCAAATCACCAAAAAAACAGTCTAAACAACTCTAACTGTTGATAACCCAAACTTTCTTATACTCTAGGACAAAGAATTCCTAATGAACCAATATTACTTTCAAATACCACAAGCTACGCTAGTTGTGCAGTATCTGAATAAGGAACTCTGTAGCATTGTATAATTATAGAAGGTAATCAATTAGGAAACTAAGCAACGACTATTGATGTAACATACGTGTATGGCGTGAATAAACTTCACGCAACGATAAGTAAAATCAATACACTGTAGACTCACTTCAACTCTAGAGCCTAGATTTGTTAGGGCGTGATTCGGAATTAACTCGTTAACAATTGATTTTCATATAACCCGCCCGGTTTCGATATTTTACAGAGAGTAAAATGGAAGAGTTAACAAAAAGTGAACACCGTTACGTTACGTCGTATCTTTTGTATAATGTGTTTGTTTGCACAACTTTTAATTAAGAAAAAAAAATGAAAATTAATATTTGACTCCAACGATCCAAAATTTGAATATACGTAGGAATAATACCAATACCAAAATACGTACGAAATAAGAAATATTAAGCATAGTTGAAAAATCCAAAGCAAAACGTGTAAGATAGTCATTTTATAGTTTTTAAATCATCCCAATCTGTACGAGATTTTCAAAAGGAGGTTATACATTTGCTTTGTTATTTTTAACTCAATCGATGCCCGAAATTCTTATAATATTTTCTCATTACGCATAAACAATTTACATACATAATATTACATAATAACATAAACTCTTACAAATTTCTTATATGTCATAATTTTTTAGAAGAGTATCGCTACCTGTGTACAATTTAGAGCCGTAAAAAATACTTAAGCATGTAATTAAAACCGCGTCATAACTCGAATGGCACGACACCGTGGACAGTGGTCCAAAGTGTTTGCCGGAACTCACTGACAAAGTTTATGTCCTCTACATTGATGAGCGTGAAGTAGGAAGGGTCGTAGGGCCAGCCAAGCGTACATAGTATTCGAATATGATTGCCTGTACAGACCTGACACTTCATAAAGTCTCAGGCAACTGTAAATTCTTAACAATGTACAATTTATTACACCACTCCAAACCTAGCTAGCTCCCCAGTAATAATTCAATACTAACACTCGCTTTTCTAAACACGAAATGTTTCTGAACACGCACACTTTATTAATTCATTATGCTTATCAGATTTTAAAGGAAGCTATATAATAGATTTCCAATGAACAAAACATTCCTCCACTAAAACTTTACTTAACTGAAGCTACAAATAAAATTCATATAAAAATGTTTAAGTTCTGAAATCGAAAACATTATTGTACTTAATCTCATAGATGATTTTTACTTACTACAAAAAATAATCTAATACTACACATAACTACAAATTTACTAAAATATCACTACATATGATAAAATTGAGTCAGTCCGATGCGATTAACCCAAAATCTACCTAACGAATTTTTAAGCAGTTTTTACCATAGCAGTGATTTACAAGAAAGGTTTTGATGTGTAATTCATTCAGGTTTTCTATAACGGAGCTGTAATATGACAAAAATGTAAGATGTCAGTAAAAACATGCATACTCGGAGCTTTACTGGCGTACATTATAATAACAATAAAGATATGTGAAAATAATGTATGACAGAATTAATCTTAAAAATGTAGCAACCCTTAAAAATACATTAAAATATTTCAAGTAGGATATCCAACCAAATACGTTTTAATCTGACGTAAAAGATAAATACAATAAAAAGAATAGAATAGAATAGATAATAACAATAATAATAATAAAAGGAATACTTACGTGTATACAGTTAGTAGCATCCAGCACTGAAGTCGCGCGCCGGGAAGCCACGTGACGTAGCGACCAGTCAGCGCGCAGTCGATACAAGATGCAATATAAAGCATACCACCGCAGTGGCGATTCCAGTACCGCGCGCTCTAGAGCTTTGATCACTTCTCCTATTGGTAACTTATTATTGCTATTGGCTGATTTTGTGACTATGACTAGTTTAGTTTCAGATTTCGCGTTCTTCGCGTGCTTTCGAATTTCGTTCGTATCGATTTAAAGATTTTTAATATTTCAAACAGGACCGAATTGATTGTCGAAAATTTAGTTTCCTTTCTAACCATCTACTTGTCTAAGCACCGGCTGTCAGCCGAGCTGAAGATGACGTCTCTTAGCGCGAAGTAAGTGAACACCGAGGTCGCTCCCGTTAGAGCACACCCCAGCATTTTCGTGTTATAGCGGTTAAAAAAAACACGGTGTTACGTAAAAAAAATTAGTTATGTCCACCCGCTGTTGTGTTATCCAAAAACGACATTTCCATATTGCACCTGAAACAAAAGAAACGACGTTTTACTCCTTTGATTGATTGTGAATTTTATGAATTCACTGTAACATCATACATTAGATGCCAACCCGAGCCGGTCAAGCGAGAACTCTTAAGGCTAAGTCATAAATAAATCACACCTTCACACGACGCCCGAGCCCCTTTTGTTTAAATGCTACCAAGACGTACAAAAACTTTTATTTTTCTCGCAAGTTAAACGCAGAAAAAACGAAGTCGCCCGAGAATTGTGCAAGATCACAACAGAAAATCATTAAACAATGCCTCTGCCAAGAATTGAGGTGTTTATTATATCGGCCCACGTTCATTCCGAGTCATTCTGCAAAAAAACTAGGAATTCAGGTAAACTCGGACGGCGTTTTTTGCACTCCTAAGAACTTATTATGCGGGATTTATGTCACTTTTTGTGTCGTCCAAGCTAATTATTGTTATCTGCTTTCTGCTTGACCATAGCGTTTTCTATGGAGCAATAATGGCCCACTAATTCTCATGACACCTATGCAGTCGAAGCGTCAATCGGTACGACGTGAATGCCATTGTGTGGCCGGACAAAGCCACCCGCAAGTCCTACTGTGCTTTAACGTTTTTATTTGCGTCGTGGATATCTTATTCAACTGCATCTGCAGCTTCCACGTTTATTGCTTTGGCACCATTTCTCCTCTCTAATTACTGTTGCTTACTTCGTTTTACAGGTGATTACCATATTGCTGACTCATTCATTGTGGCCGGGCTCAACAGACTTGCAAATTAAATTCGTGCCGCGTCCGATACCGCACGGCGGCAACGGAAAAAGTAACAATAAAATATCGAATTTAGAACAGCAATCCGGGCACAGGGCTTATTATTTTAGCCAACAAAGTAGAAAACCATTTACAATAAATCATTTTGAATGCTTTCTTGGTTCCCATGCGTCGAGCGGCGACGCAAAGGGTGATTTCTGTCTGAGTATACATAAATAAAGGTGAAGGTTCCCGTGCGGATCTCAGGTACGTTTGGTTTGAAGCTCAGAACCAGGAAATCTTTAATCTGGAAGTGACATGACTATCGTGGATGACAAAAAAGAATTACTTGAAACAAATTGATTATACTTTTATTTCCTTTCGATTATAAAAAATGTGTTATATCCAAAAATAAAATTTAGCAGAATTGTTCTTTTAATTAAGTAACAACATTGACGAAAACAATCATATTGAACAGAAGCGTAACAAATTGGTAATGATATCTTAATGAGTATAAAAGTCAATGAGAAAACATTTAGAGCGAAAAAACTGCCTTTCTTAGACTTAATTATGTTCCTATTTACAGTAATCAATAAAATAAGAGCAAAGCGATTCGTGCAGTAAAGGTCGAGCACGGCAAATCTAAAAATAAAACAGAAGCTGCTCGCATAATGAAGAAGTATCTCGATATCTGGAAGAATTTCGAAGTTTTAGTTAATTAGGTGTCAAGATAAGATGGGTTATAAATGAATACCTTAATGAATATAAACATAGATGAGAATTGACAATGACCTGAAAGCCTGACAGAAATATTTATAATTTGAAAGCATTTAATAGGTACATTCCTTGATATGTATCTTTTTATAATAAACGGCATAATAAACGATAACCATTATCAGTGTTTTGTAGCAAATCACATATTTTAAGTGATATCCGTAGGATGTCACGTAAATTATATGTATACTGAGGTCTCATATGAGCGCTTACGTAGATACGTGGCTACTTCTGAGGAATGAGACGATCGCCTCCCTTTTAAATGTAACCTGCAACCGTACCTATGCAACGGACCCACAAGAGTGGGTTTACGGCGGAATGTGAGGACGGCAATGGTACCTCCCTGATTGAAATATAGTTCTAACAGCTGACAAACGTATGATCAAGTGGTTTAACGTCACGTCTCGGTGATTATAGTAGAACAGGAATTTATTATTTCATTCTGAGAAATATTGCTCCTGCTAATGGGTTGGTAGACTATTGATGTTTATTATAGTTTATGTCATTATCTACTAATTTTAATATTTAAAAGTAACGGAAGCTAAGTAACATGAGTAAAATTTATATATAAAAGTAAATTTTACTCATGTTACTTAGCTTCCATCGTTACATCTTAAATTTCTTATTTTCAAAGTACGTCATCACTTATATTCTATGTGACACTAAGTATGATGCTAGTACTTATGTAATAGACAAAATAAATTAGAAAGTCTTAAAATATTTTGAAATTGGAAGACACAAGAGAATATATGACTTTGAAGCAAAGCTAATTTTTTTTCTGTTCATCAGTATAAGCAAAGGCAAGGCAAGGCAAAAGTCTATGAATTAACCACAATACGTTTCTGTATAGTCGATGCTTTAGTTCTCTATGGCTTATAAACCACCTTTTAACTACAAAGAAAAAGATTTCTTTCTATAGAAACACATTCGCATTGAATGACTCTCGACGCTTGTGTCAAGACGCACTGAGGCGGAGATAAAACGAAAGGCTTATATCAAGTAGGTAACCCTATTTACATAATAGGAAGTATGAAGATGTAGATGGTTTTAATTTATTTTTTATAAGCAGAAAATAAGCATAACCCAACAGTTGTTAAGTGGTCACCCATTGGCACTTGTTCAATATCAAAAGTACTAAAGCAGATTCTTTATAGAAATCTTTTTAATATCAATAAACGAATACCAATACGGCGAATGAAACTATAAATCACACACCATGTCTATATTTGAAAATGCCATTTACCAATAATATGTAACTTAAATTATTGGAACAAGTGGAGTTTAAGTCGTCATATATGTGTCCAATAATTAAGTAATCGATATTACCACCCAAATAACAAGGGACTTCTATTTGAAGTTGATCACAGATGCACTGCCTCTCATAAGAACTAAGTGGAAAATGACAACGTTTATATGTGTCAGTAATAATCACCTGAAACTGCCTGTCATTTACCGATATGTAGAAATACTGATAAACATTTATCAAAACTAAGTTATCAGTGAACTTTAGTTTTTTATATATGATTTACTATTTTTACTTTGTTTGTGCCTCTTGTACGTGTCAATTGTACCCTCGATTCTAAACTGGGACTAGTAATGTCGAAAGCGTTTATTAAAATGTCTTCATATTATTTGATTCTTTTTTACCAATTTTAAATTCAAATTTAACATTAATTTCCTTTATTTCATTATAACTCATACACT
>DWON01000272.1:0-37467 GCA_018251015.1 Phocides pigmalion okeechobee | reverse complement strand
GGCGAAGCTGCTAAATCCTTACGGTCCACGAGATACAAAAAACTAAATAATTTTGTTTAAATTTTGTCCGAAGTGTTCCCTATTATAAACTTTTTTATCAATTTCGTTAAGTGGTTTACGTATAATTATGAAATGATAATAAAATAAAATATATTTGATACTATGTGTGGTTAATAGTAGAATTGATTCATAATTAAATAAATCCATCAGTTTGTATGTCCCTTTGGTTTAAAGCGAGTAATGTGTAAAGTTATTTATGCTCCATTGCGTGCACTTGGTATAAGTCACTTTCGGGTGACAATACTTGTTACACTGATTGTGGCGCTCGTATATTAACATCGAGTCAACGTTACGGGAGGCGGCACTAAACTGGAGCTGTTTTTTCTAGACTGGAGATGCGCCGACAACAAGTGTTAAGAGAAGTTTTACTTCAAAAAAAGGATATGTTTTGGTTTCTTTTTATCTTAACGTATTTATATAAGGAAATAATAAGTGGTTTGCCGCAGGCATGGTGCGGTCGAACACGGTGGCGTCGCTGGAGGCGGCCGGCCACCGCATGCTGGGCCACTCGCTGCCGCGCGACCGCGCCTACGGCTCCGTGCCGCCGCCGCAGCTCAGTGAGTCACACACAACACACCGCACATCGCACATCAGACACCACACATCACAGTGAACAAATCACATCACACATCATACGCCACACATCACACACTACATCTAAATAAACACAAATTGTGTTCTTTGTAATTATACCTTCACCACAATATCTTCACTGAGAGATATCTTTTTGAGAAAGTAATTGAAACAAAAGAACTATTAAACAACGAAAATAAAAAACGAAATAAATAATATGTGTGCTTAATGCTTCTCATCTGAATATGATTTATGAAATGTGGGAGAACCATAGTTCGACCGGGGAAGTACTACTGCCGCTCTCATAATCCACCATCCACCAAAACATTACTTGTGTTTCGGTTGGACGGGTGCGGTTATCGGCTACACTTTGAAGCGGGGCGACCATCGTAGTCCTCAGGAGGAGTAACGCACCTACGTTCGAGCTCAGATGAGATTTGAGTCATGTTTGTTGTTGTACGTGGACGTCTATGCCATGTCATCCTTCCCTCGCGTCCTAACTGCACTAAATATTCTGAACGCGAGCTATGAATGTGGTTTGTTTGGAGGTGAATGTAAGGAAATATTGTCACAATGTTTGAAGTTCTGTGAGTGTAAGGTTTGATTGACTGTCCTTTTATTATAGTAATATAAGATTGATATATTTGTCCATTAATTGATGTCATTGGAATATTTCCGTTTTAATTAAAGTGAAATAAATAAATTAGTCTATGGGCAGCGATTACTTAAAATTAGGTGGTTTGCATGATCATTTGCTTCTCACATAAAAATACTTCATATTACATTTAATTTGAAAACTTAATTATTAGACGCTGACAACCCTTGCTCCGCTCCCCCAGGTCGCTAAAATTAAAAAAACTAATAGCCGTCAAACGGCAGCAAATATTTCATTAAACTGTAATCCGTCGCGGGGCAACAATGGCGGGCGGGCAGCTTGTAATTGGGTCACGTGGCCGCCCCGTGACGTCACGCTCGGCGGGGGCGCGCTCGTCGCCACAATTTGTTTGCTGCGATAGGGGTGATTTGCGTTCAGGTATTAATCGTTGCCGACTTGTATCGCTATTGTTGTTTTCTTTTATGCTTTAAGGACTTGCTAGATTTGTTCTTACGTTTTAATAGGGAGGTTTGCGAGTACAGATTATGAAAGAATGGTTCATATGAATAAAATAGTAATAGAGGACAATTATCGTAAAACATTTTTATTAAAGGGTTTAAAAGTAAATATTTTATATACCGATTTATATGGGGCCTTTTAAATAAGACACTTATTATACATGTAGATTGTTTGATTCTAAGATTGACGTATAATATTATTTATTTTACTTCTCCAAATAATAAGACGGAGTAATTATATTTTGTTTGTTATTTCTATCGTTTTATCTAATAAATATTTTGTTACATATATAAAATATTTATTAGGTAAAAATATACTTCGATTCTTACATGATTATATATTATTATTAATTTAAAAATAATAAAACAATTATTATTTTTAAATTAATTCATAAATTACGAAAATTTACATCAAGAAATTTCGTGAAAGAATTCGCGGGAAAACACGGACGAGTAGTAACACTTTTTCACGGACGAAGTAGGTACTTAATACATTTTACTATTTACCGGTACTCACGATTAACGATTGATTTTTCATTGCCGATATTTCCAACCAGTTCCATGGATCGTGGTCACGGTTAAACGGACGTTGAGCCGCGATGAGTTATTGGTAATTAATACTTTACTATTTTTTGTTTACGAATATAACTTAAAGGTCGCTAGGAAAGTAAACGGCTGGATGTTACATTATAAAGGGGAGAACTATCGTTCGACCGGGGCGGTACCACCGCCGCCCTCATAATTCGCCATAAAACATTACTTATGTTTCGGTTAGCGAGGTGCGGTTGCCGGCTACACTGTGAAACGAGGCGAACATCTTAGTCCTCAGGAGTAGCAGCGCATCTATGTTCGAGCTCAGATAGGGTTTAGGTCGTGTTTGTACGTGGATGTCTATGGACTGCGACTACCTAACTACTAATAATACTTTATTATTTTTTTGTTTACGTATATACCATAACGGTCGCTAGGTGCGGGTGCACGCTACATGTAACGTAAACGGCCATTACGGCGTGCGGCGCAGCACCTCGGAGTGGCGCGGCGGGACGAGAGGCTCGCGTTCGGCTAATAAGCCAGCCCATTACAACGGCGACTGTGCACGCCTTTGTTCTTGTTGGATGCGGTTGAGTAACGCCTTTTAGACCAACTAAACGTAGACTCCTAATACTAATTCGGCCTCATGAAGTTAAAAATAAAATGTATTTTTATTTATTATTATTTATTAACGTCAATAAACTCTCGTAAGGTGTTTCGGTTTGGAAAGAGGCGACGAAAGAAACTCCAAAACACATCTTTTCATAAAAAAAATCATTTACAAATACTTAAATTAATGGAGAAAGTGGAGCTGGAGTCGTTTCACACCATATGAGTTTATCATTTAAGTGATACTTAGTTTTATAATACGCCTTTTTATACTTCGTTTGGATAAAAAATTAAAGGTGGTAGAGCCATTAGAGCTCACCCGGGGCTGTACCATCGCCACCCTCATAAAGCAACATGTTCTTGATGTATTGTGTTTCGGTTGGGGGACTGTGGTTGCCGGATACACATTATTGGAGGCGACCATCTTAGTCCTCAAGTGTAAGAACGCATCCGCGTCCATCTTTAAATAGAACTCTGTTCTATTTGAGATTGGACGTGGTTGTCCATGGGCTGCAGTGACCACTTAACATCAGGTGTCCATTTCTTACTCTTTAATTATAAAAAAAACCTATGCATGACTTCAAACATTACTTGTTTTGTTTGTGGTTAAACATATATTACATGGCCTGCACAGACCTTTTAACATTAAATGGCTTGCACACTCGTTTGCTACTTAACAAATACAAAGAAAGTCAAAATCTTTATTCGCTGTCACAATTAATTAGTAAAATAATCGAAGTATCCATAGTTTATTAAATTAAACCATCATAGATACATGGCAAGAATTCTAGAGCACCTATTTTGCAACGGTACTTCGACACAACGTCAGTACTTTGTTAAGATCATCTCCTGTGATGGGTACTAAGAACTAATTAATGAGACATTCGCCAACTCAAACCACTTAGCTACACTGCATTATTCCAAGCTTTTAGTTAGTAAGTTATTGTAATTTTAACAATCACGACAGTCTTAGGAATTTTCTTCATAAATAAAGTGACTATACTAGTATATACGTATGTATTTCATATGTAACTTACTCACTTAACTCTTTACTAAAATGTAATTGTATTTTACTTACAAAAAAATTAAAACTATTAATGATTGCCTAATCTAAATCTGCCAAGTGCCAAGAAAGCTAGACGCATTCCCGAGTTGAATAGCGATCGGAATTCGGAGGTCTTACGTCTCGTTATTATAATAGTTCTTTAAAAATTGTGATTTGTGACTAATAAATCGGTTGAGGGATTTTCATTAGTTACTTGCCCGTATACCCACATTTTGCCTACAAATAATGTCTGAAGATGAAGATACCCCTTCTTACAAACCACCTGACTCCGACACATATATTATAAATAATAATATATTTAATAGTCGTATATAATAAATGTTGGGCCAAAATGGATTAAACATTTATGAAAATTGAAAGTCGTCCGTAAAATAAATGTTGCCATAAAATATACAGCTACTTATTAGTTTTACTGAGTAGTAGGAATGATATAAAATGGAACAATTCGACGTAAAATTGAGGACCTTCAATTAAGCTTAGAACAATTTCTTGGATAATTTAACAAGACAAGTAGATACCTAATAAGGAACGTGGTTCTCTGTCAACGAGCAACGAATTCCCTAGGGTTCGGTGGATAGAGTTTTAGGATTCTCAGGGTAACACCACATGTGTGAAAAAGAACCTTATAATTTTTTTATACCCGTATTTCATCATGTCACGGCCATTTTGGAATATTTGCTCAAATTTTGAAAATTGTGCTCCCATTCCTGTCAGTTTTAAGGTAGAATGTAGTAAAATCTAAAAAAGTAGTGTTTATAAAATACTTTTCTTTGGCAACATCAACAAAACTTGTTTTAAATAACATTAGTTATGTAGTTTTTAAAGATCCTTACTATATGAATGGTATAAAAAAAGTCTCCTAATATTTATTAACATTGTAATTACAATAATGAAAACCTTAAAACTAATTATTAACAAACGCTAAAATCCTCCTATCTAATGAGCTTCTATATGAATGGCATGAACAAAAGGTAAAAAAAATTAAGAGAGTTTTTTTAAATAAATAGTTATCTTGTTCAATAAATTAACTTTGTAATCTATCAATATAGTAACGTGACTGAAGATTCAAAGATCAACGCACAACTGAAACCGCTGAACCTAGAATCCTGAAATTTAGCAAATAGATTCTTTATAAAATGTATGTGAACATTAAGAAAAAATAAAATACTAAGCCTTTAATAAGATAAAATACTAGTTGGAAGTGTAAATGAATTTTTATGTTATAGATTCCTAAGGAATCAAAGCTACAGGCAAAAACGATTAAGTACAATATTTTACATATTTTTTTAAGGATAATTTTAATCGTCTCTCGCTTAATCGTGTTACATGTGACACGATTTAACCCGGCACTTACTTAGAGAGTTTGACCGCGGAATCTTAACGTAGATACTTTGGTCTTAAATTAACAAAGCTTCAGGCTTGTTATACAAAAACTTTGTGGACTCTTCAAAATGCGCGACTACAGAAAAAGAAATAAAGGTAGTTATTATTTTTGTGAAATAACAATGTTCTAATTTGAAAGGACATTAATTTAACCACAACTACACAATAATAAAAGTTAAAAAAAAAACTTTTCGAAAAAAGTTGTTTTCAGTTTGGTTGTATTTTTTATGTTTAGTATCGCATAACTGTGTCATTTTGAAAAATATTTTTTAGAACTGCATACTTCCAATTTGGTTTAAATTAAATTTGAAGAGAAACTACCACCTGTAAGGGCACAAAAAAGTATTTTTTGTATTGAAGTCAAATTAAAATTAGGGTATAGTAAGATATTTATGAAAACATAGATGTAAATAAAAATACTGAGGAATAATTAGTGACACGCGATGTCATTTATTTGTCGTCGATTTTTACAGTACCAAAAAACTAAAAAATATTTGGGTCACAAAACCTGGATCTTCTTGAAGTTTTGACATCCGGTAAGAAATCTGGCAACACTTGATCGGATAATAGAGCTGTCTTCTCATGTCGGATGCCAAGGGGCACTTTCTGTCACTTCGTGAGCGGAATATCTAATAATCAGGAGCTTTTGACGCCAAATAAAACCTTTTAAAAATAGAACAGTAGGTCTAGTTAAAGTCTATAGATACTTTGCCGCACGAAAATTTAACCATTTACTATGGATAGTCCTTCTTATCATGTCTTTTAAGCCAGAACTTTTCAAAGTAATTCTTTCATTTGCGTTAATCTACAACTCTTCTAGGATAGCTTCCTGAGTTTTATATACCTGATTCTAAAAATAGAAACCCTAATAAAAACCTGTAAAAGGAATTTCGATGAGCTCAACAATGTGCAAAACTTATTTCCATTCTTTCTTTTAAAGCTTTCGTTTCTTCAAAAAGTGGAGATAGCACACTGATTGAGTAATCCCTAAGGAAGGTGTTTCTTAAAGAGAGGAAGAAAGTATAGCATCAATGTCACGGTATTTCTGCTGCAATGCAGTAATGAAGGTATAATCAGAATAATGATTCTTTTTTAAAGTACCAGACTCAATGTAATTTCTCAGTTTTATACAATAATCTATTACAAATATGTATTTGACTGCAATAGGGCAGATATGGACAGTCAAGTCGTTTCTTTATCATGGCCAGAATGCTATTGGAGCACTCCCGGGCACTAATATAACTTTGTTATTTAAGGTAAAAGAGTTAAAAAAAGTAAAAGAAAAAGTTTAGTTTTCCCCGAACTTTGTGCACAAAAAAGATAAAATCTAAGGATTGTGGGAACATAATATCTAATTATAATTTTCCAATGACTCAAAGTTTGAATATTCTTCACCAAAAAATAAATCCATAGTAAGTTGGATAATTTGCAAATGAGACGAATTAGCTACATAACAATCCTTATTGTAATATGTGCTTATTATTTATCATCATGAGACTAAAGCCTCCGTGAACTAGATACCTAATCTAACTAGATAGCTAAACTAGGATAGATAGTAGCAACATCTGCTTCAAGCAAATTAGGTCGTCCCGAAGCAAACTTACCCAAACTCGATACTTCGTAGATAAGGTTGGTCCTAAACTAACAAACTGGATCGGAAATCATTGCTTCTAAGCAGGACATTGGAGATACATGAACCTTACCCAAATTCTAAATAACACAACACCTTGGAGTTTAATAAAGGGTCGGTAATGGGATAAACCCAATGTTCATCAAAGTTAGCGTAGGATTGGCATTAATGCGTAAACGCATTCGTTGTCGTATTCAAGGGTTTCAGTAATTCAGAATTTCAGAAGTAAATTCAGATTTTCCCCACGTAAAAAACAGCGAATTAAAAAATTATGTCATTTATAAATATTATAAAACAAATTACCCCGTCGCGTCGTCTATTCATGATAAAGTTAAAAAGTACTACGGGGATTTTCCACATTAACAACAGGTAGAGTGGTTCCTGAGAAAAGTTTTGGCGCATAATAAATAATGTTTTTAATTGTAAATTGAGCGAGAAATGACATAGTTAAATTCAATATAGTAATTCAGTTATCGTTCGAAATAGATGTTTCTAATTGTTAGTCTTTGCAACTAGGTAATGTATGTATGGAAGAAAAATAATATAACTAAATATTAACTCTATTACCCGAGCAAAGCTGGGCCGGGTCGCTAGTAGTTTATATATACTGAATAAAGAGGCAAAATAAGGTTTTTTAATTTAAGAAGACTATCAACCGAGTGTGCAGGCCATATGATGTTAAGTAGATGGTGCAATCCAAGTACATACACTGTTAACCTCTAACAAGATTGAATATCTAGTTGAGAAGGTATGGAAATGTGTTATTTCTCTTGAGGACTGCGATGGTCGTTTCGTTTGAACTGCACTCGATTACCAATACACAAGAGAAGCTCAACCGATACACAAGAGTTACTTCAAGGTGGATTATGAGGACGGTGATAATATCTCTCCGGTCGAACCGTCGCTCCTATCGTAGTAAATAGTTAATTATTGTACACTTTGTATTAAATATGTTGCTACTATAAAACTAAAGTCTAAAATAAGACGAGGTGTTGGATACAAGCGAATAATAAAGAAATTTAAATATTATAAATCAAATGAATTCTTGATGTTGAAATAATTTCACTTATACCTAAATGTAATTCTACGCTGATTGCGAAATAACATCTGTATACGTGGAGTGTAATCTGCGATTTATTAATTCAACATCGAATTGGAAGGCTTTTAGGCTTGTGTAAGCCAAAACTAAGTTACAGGAGAAAGGGATGCTTGTGTCATTCATATTCATGACTTAATTAGCACAAATGACTACAAATATTAATTTCTTGAATTATTTTGACAGACAACGGTAATACCTTCGCCCTCCAAATAAAATAATTAATTATTCGTGTTTATAAATTACGCACTAATCTCGCTTATGGTGTCATTCACTAGTATTAACGAGGTTGTTGAGTTAAGCAACGTCGGCTGAGGTTGAAAGTTTAATGGATGATCGTTGGTGGTAAAATTTGTACGTATTTTACTGCTTCCAAATGCATGATAAGCAATCAGTGCCAATTGTTCCAGGTTGCCACGGATATGCAAGATATGGAATGTACTTCCTCCTGATGTATTCCCGGAGCACTATGACATGGGACTTTTCAAAAAAGGTTCAAAAAGAGCTCTCCTTCAAATCTGGCGATGTATTGGCGATTCCTCTGGTGTTATAAATTTTCATAGGCGACGGTGACTGTTTCCCATTAGGCAGCGAACTATAACGACAGCTCAAGTATGAAAAAATGACTTCATTCTATTCTATTGAAGGTTTTGAAAACAGGCAAGAAAGTTTGGACACAAGTCTTTATCTCTACGAACAGGCATTACACCAACGTGATAAAGTATGCCCCAGATTTCCTCCAGAAGTGAGAACAGTATTTAAATGGATTAAGTACCAGGATTATCCCATTTGAAAGGAGGGACAGGTATTTATTTATTTTTATTGGAGAAGAGTAGCAACCTAACATACAAACCACCTGATATTAAGTAGATGCGTACCAACACGACTGAAATCCTATCTGAGCTCGAACGCAGATACGCAGATACTCCCGAGGACTTAGACGGTCGCCTCGTATGAAAATGTAGCCGGCAACCGTACCTCTCGAACCGAAACTCTTTACGATGGATTATGTGGGCAGTGGTGGTACCTCCCCAGCGAACTATAGTTCTCCCACCTTTAACTCACTTGCTCACTAGGTACTCAGCAGAGGGAATTACAAAGCTTGGCAGGCAATCAAATCGAACATATTTTTACGTAACACGTTATATAAGAAAGCCGTTACAGCTAACAGCGATAATGTCAACATTAGTTGCACAATCGCTCGCAACGTGTTGATAAACACTTCGCGAGCTAACCTGCGCAGGTTAAAATTTCAGCGTTTTATGAAAAAATATTTACCTAGTCTCTTTGATTCTGTTTCTTCGTCCATTTTAATCTGACCACTGAGATCGATTCCCAGCACAAACATTTAGGTGATGAGCACGAATTTCCATTTTTCTAGATGTAAATCTGTTTCAATGTCGTAGAACTACAATTTAAACCGAGTGGTACCTCCTAGTCCGCCTTAAAATACTACTTTTGTTTCGATTGGAGAGATGCAGTTGCCGGATACATTTAAAAACGAGGCGACCCTCTCAGCCCTTAGCAGTAGCAACGTGTCTGAGTGTACCGACTGAGTATATTTCACTGAGTTACTTTGACTTTAATACGTGTCTTTGTAAGGTGGGAGAACTATAGTTCGACCAGGGAGGTACTGGCGCCGAGCTTATAATCCGCCGTAAAGCATTACTTTTGTGTCAATTGGAGAGTAGCAGTTACCGGCTACACTTTGAAGCGAAGCGACCATCTTAGGTTTCAGGAGTAGCAACGTATCTACGTTCGAGGTCGGATAGGATTTTGATCGTGTTTGTGGTTGTACGTGGAAGTCTATGTCTACTACTTAAGATCAGGTGGTTTGCATGTTCGTTTGATTTTCTTCTCACGTAAAAAATACATACAATTGATCTAATATTCGATTAAAATAAGATTATCTGCCGAACATTATGTAGATAATACGCGAGATGGATGTCCACGGGCACCATTGTTTATATGAGTCTGTGTGTGAGCATATACTATACGTATACGTCCATTTGATTAGGTGTGCGTGTGTTCAAAGATATGTGTGGGTGCATGCATGAATGTATGCGTAGGCGTGTTCATAAGCGTGCATGTAAGAGTGTGTGCATGAGTGTAGATATGCGTATGCATGCATGCACATGGCATGTAATATGTTTAGGTACATATATGGGTGTACGAAAAAATAAGAATATTTTTATTAGATTATTTTGTTGCTTTTAATATTTATTCAATTGTATGTATTATACAATATTACAATGTACACCTTACCTTTGTCTTCTAAATTGTTACCATGTCTGCTGCCCAAAGGTTATCTGGAAGAGATCGCTACTGTAGCGATAATACCGCCTTTTGGTCACCACTGTTATATTTGGTTTGTTTTGTCGTATTTTCTATTCTTGTGTATTACGAGTATTTGTGTACAATAAAGCATATTTTACATTAGTTATATCCAAACGTACTTTTGAAGGAGAATGTAGTGAAATTCAATAAACCCTTTAAAACAGGGAGAAATAACTAATCTTGAAATTAATTGATTTTAGGAGGGTAATAGGCAACCTGAATTCCTCTCGTGAATTTCTCCTACAATTAATTCTTGGGCGTAATAAAGGAATAATAGCCAGAAGTCGATCTTTAATTACGGAGGGTTCTATTAACCATATCATGATTAATCAACTTTTTCAGATTTTATTAGAGATCTGTGGTGACAAATTTTTCGTTAAATGACAAATTTGGATGAAGATGTGCACCATCCGAGTGATACAGATTTAGTGAAATAATTTACGTTGATGGGTCTGAGTTCAATTTGATACGTGATAGAACAATGATTCGATGGAAGAGGTACCACGTCGGCCTTTATAATCCGCTGTGAAACAACTCTTCCATTTCGGTTAGGAAGATGCAGCTGCCTTCTCCACTTATAAGGGAGGCGATCATCTTAGGCGCATCCACTTACGACCTCAGATGTTTGAATTTCTTTGTGGATGTTCATGGACTGCAATGATTTCTTAAAATAAGTTGGCCTGCTAACTATACCTATTTATACATTTTTTTATATGAGAAGAGTAGGAAACCGGCATGCAGGCCACCTGATGTTAAACGGTCAATGCAGCCTATGGACAACCACGTCCAATCTCAAATAGAACAGAAGTTCTAGTTAAGGATGGAAGCGGATGCGTTCCTACTCTAGAGGACTAAGATGGTCGCCTCCAATAATGTGTGTCCGGTGTACATATAAGCCAGCGGTGTAAAGAGCTCTGCTTTGTAGAGTATAGCTTGTCAATAATTTATTGATTTACTTATATGGACAAACAACTTAGGACCATTTAGGGCTATTTAGTGCAACCGCAATTATAGGGAGTCAGACCGTGCATAATAATTAAAGCACGTGGCGTATTGGTCATTGTATTAATATACCTATTTTGTTGTTAATAAAATAAAATAAAGCAACTCTTGCTTTTTTTTGGGAATTTGTAGTTGACGGCTCATTTATTTATTTATTTACGGACAAAAAGAACGGTTTATCGCCACGTAAACTAATTGTCAACAAAAGTAAACAAGAAAAGGAAATGATCCATATCCATACTAATATTACAAACTACTCAACCCATTATCATCAAACTTCGTACACATATTCTCAGATGTATTAAAAATTTGGATTATTTTATTTAAAAAAATCCAAAAAATATTTTTCAGACATGATTATTTGTAAAAAAAATTAAAAATCTAGCAAATCCAAATCCAAAGCCTTCAAATTAACGTCTTATCAACCATAGCTTCAGCTTTCTTAAATTTTTGTATATTTCATATTATTATGTTGTGACACTTATAAATATTACTAAAGATATTTCAATTTTTTGAGGTTAGGTACCAGTTTATTCTTTTATTTATTGCTCGCTGCAACGATCTTTGATATTTATTTAAAGGCTTCAACGCGAGCGAAACTGTGGGTAAAACCTAATAATTATATATAATGATACCGCCATCTTAGTCCTCAGGAGTAGCAACGCATGTGGTCGATATCAGGTGTTTCTTCTGTCCTTTGGGGTCATTGACCCGTGCAGGTATACTGTTCAGTGACTGTTGGCAGCAATGACCATATAAATGTAAATATTTGGTATTTTTTGGAATTGAAATGTAAAATAAGTAATTTTTATTATTCTTAACAGTTTTACCTTAACGTATTAAAATAATATTTTGCAATTTTGAATTTTTTTTATGTGTGAAGAGTAGCAAACGAGCATACAAACCACCTGATGTTAAGTAGTCGCAGCCCATAGACATCCACATACAATCACAAACACGACCAAAATCCTATCTGAGCTCGAAGATGCGTTGCTACTCCTGATGACTAAGATTGTCGCCTCGCTTTAAAGTGTAGCCGACAACCCCACCTCTCCAACTGAAACGCACGAAATGCTTTACGGCGGATTATGAGGGCGGCGGCGGTACCTCCCCGGTCGAACCAAAGCTCTCCCACCTTTACCATTAAAAATCACTATATTTACGCATTAAACCGTTTAGCATATTTGTAGTACGTATGTAACAACTTATGTAATCTGTGTATAGTCAAGTAGGTGTGCCTGCATCATGGTAGATAATTGCAAATCCAGATTACCAGCGCTCGATTCAATTAGAGTCAGTAATTGATTAACATTCTGTTGGCCCTAATCCTACGAGATGTCAATAAAATTAGTCAATTTTGTGCCTAAAATTGTGTCACCCTCAATTCGACTTGGTATTCGTTATTAAATGGCATTTGACGGACGTTATTAACTTTGAGTTTACTATGTAACATACAGAATTATCAGTAACTGTGGATATGGTTATATAGATAATTACTTTGATTATAAGATTTTTCAGAAAATATTTAGTCTTTACAATGCTGGGCACGGACCATAGAAGGAAAAGGATAAGACCATAATCTAAGACTTATCTACTTTTCTAATCTGAGTATACTTTAGGTTTTCAGTTGGAAAAGGATGGTTGCCGGCTACAATTATATGAACAATATGAACATGTTAAGGATTATTGATTGTTTTGTGTCTTTAGATAGTTTATTACGTAAGTTTAATCCTTCGTATAAAACACTTTTTGCCATACTTATTTCTAAATACACATAGCCTAATAACTTCCATTGTTAGTTTCATGTTACGAGTTCTATTAGGCTTTGGTAAGGTAATTTATGTATATATTAGCTATGTTTATCCAGTATACTCGCTGTAATCCATGTGGTAAATATTAAAACGTTACTTTAGCCCGTAATTATTTTCACTAGCGCTCTGCCGCGGACGTCAAAGGGCCCGAATTTGATTACATCGGTGAGGTACGGTGGCTGACAAGGTTGATGAACTTTTGATAATAATTTTATCTCTACACCCCTATATACGCTGAACAAAGTTTTCGAATTAATTATTAGAGAAACCTAAAATGTGAAGGCATGTTTTTTATTCCATGTAATTTTTTCTTCGAGCTGTAAAGTTTTATTTGATAACAATCATGTTAATGAATAGTTTTATACATACTCATGATATCCAATCAGTTGTTGTTGTACAGAAAATTGAGTTTTTCTATGACTACACTAAATGTGTCTTGCTCGAAACATTGACAGATTACCGTATCGTAACTAACTGTTACATGCCATATGCGTTATATACAAATATATCTCACAATATTATTCTTAAGTTTTAAATTTCAACTAAACTAGTCGCGGAATTTATTTATTGTACTATGTAATGGGTACTCCCAATTAACTTTTTTTAATTAAATAATTAATATTTCGAGTCTCATGTCTCTTGGTCACGGCTAAACTGCAGTGACGGGGGAAAACTGTTAACAGGTGCTAGTAAAAGATTAATCTATGTACCGTACGTCTAGTTTTTCTCTTTTTTGCGTTCCATATCACGACACACACCACTAACTGTCTTTACGTACTGAACTTTGCATTATTTCTGATTTACATAACATTGCCTCGAAATATAGACAATTATAAATTGTTAATCGCGACTTCCTGTAAACCTAATAAATTTTTAACACACAAAATATTCAAATATCTATACGTCTAAACGGATATAATGCACGCTTTCCAGCGTGGGAAGTTGTATTTCATATCACTACCCGCAGTAAGTTAATATCATGCAGAGGATATTATAATAACATTAAATTACTCGTTAGAGGGAAGGCACCATGTAATATTGAAACAAGTCGACCTTAAATAACATGTTTTTCAAGGGCTTTGCACGTTGGTAATAAGATTTCTTTTGTTTTGATAACATCAAAAGTTTGATGTCATATTATGCTATGTTGTTGTAAAATGGTTTTAATTTTAGCATTTAATATAGATCTATAGATATTATGAATTACCGCAATTCACTGGTAACCCTTGTCAAAAGCAACACCTTTCATTATGTTAAATTCAGAGACTACTATCATCTTTAAAACAGGCTTATTTTAAGCTCGACGATATATGAAATGTCAGATTTATTTTCTTTACATGCAAAAAAAGAAAATATTTTTTAAATCAATATGCAGACTGTGTAATACAAGACGTTGTGATACACGGTGGTTAAATTAAAGCTTTACGGCGGATTATGAGGCCGGCGGTGGTACCTCCCCGGTCGAACTATAGTTCTCCCACCTTTTAAAGTGATTTTGTGTGCTTGTGTTTGCATGTCCATTTCATCCATGACACAATAATCCTATTAAATCTATCAGTAAAAATCGTTGTTTACGTCAAACACGCGTAAGTTAGTACCTATATCCTTGAGTTACACGTGTACCCTCAGAAGCGGGAAGCGTTTTCTTATTAACTTGTTTACGACAATCTTGCGAGCCCTTCGCCTTTTTGTCGATCATCATGTTTTTCAGTACGGAACCACTCTTAGGAAGACGGAAATGCATCTTAATCGACCTTCAAGTGCATTGAAACCGTCACAGATTGTTGGTCGCGGCTGGCCTCAATCTGCGAATTAAATATTGATTTCTTTTGTGTCGGATCACTCTTGTTTGTTTTGTGATGAAAAAAGTAAATGTTAAGCAGTCGGTAACAAACATATTTGTTTTAAAAATATGTTTGTACTTATAAGGGCGTGGATATCAATTGTTTCTTGTTTTGACACGCGTGGTGCTGTTATAACCACACCACACGTGACACGAGACACATACATGTGACATACTATATTGACACGAGTTCTGGGTTAGATTCCCGGCCAAGCTAATCTGAATGAAACATTTAAATTTTTGTTCGGGCTGATTTTGTGTGCTTGTGATTCTGTAACTTGATTTTAAGACGAATAGACGTAAGACTACAAATGTAATGTTCAGCCTATAAATGTAATGTAACAAATCATGTATTCATTACCTACGTTTCATGATTTACGCACTGCCTAAAGGTTCACCGGCAAATGCTTTTATCTTTAAGGCTGCCTTAAATTTTAGTTTTAGAAAAGATTAGTAACAAATTACTTATATTTTCTAATACTAAAGATTTGAAATAAATAGGACCATTATACTAACACTCAGATATAGAACACAAATCTAATTTCTTCATTCAGACTTTTCATCTCACTAACCGGGTATCAAAGGTTTCGGTTTATTATATAAATGTTGAATCACCAGAGGACAATTATACTAACACCCAGACCCTTAACAGAAATCTAAACCTATCATTCAGATTTTTCAACTAGGTATCGAACCTGAAAACTTTGCGTGGACCGCGACGTCAAACGCGTTGTCATGTGAGCATGAAGTACACTCTAATAAGGTAAAAAAAAAACATTTTTGTTTTGCCCTTAGTTTGAGCCCGGGACATAAAGCTCGACGTACGTTAAAACCGTGTCACATTTAACGTTACAGAAGACAACGCAAATGAAAGCCGACATTCCATTCGGTCTGTTTTGATTTTACTGAATGCATTGCTAAAATACGGTATTGCTCAAACACCGAATTCCCTTTGAAGCTTTAAAAGCACGCCATTGTTCACAAAGCTTTATTAATTCCCGATTTTCCAAATCTACGTATGGAGTTTTAAAATAAATTACAAAAAAGATTTTTTGTTATACGTTGTTCTATTTGAAATTATATCAGATCTATCCAGTTTTTTTATGGTGGAATAGTAACAAACGAGCTTGCATGTCATCTGATGTTAAGTGGTCACTGCAGCTCATGGACATCCACTTCCAACCTTAAACGATCTATCGATCCAGTTTAAACTAATATCATCCGGAATTTATACATTTCATATAATAAAATCTATTAAAGTTTCTACTTAGACGCGTTGCTAATTCTAAGGTCTAAGACAGTAGACGTTTGCAAGTGAGGTACCTTTTAGTTTCATTGCATACACAATTGAGAACCTTATGTACACGCAGTTTTTTTCATGTTTTCCGCACTGTTAATGCTAGTAACAATTTATTTATTTATTTTATATATATTGTGTATATATTAATTTTATTTTAGCGATTTTGTTTTTGTGTAAAACAAAATCGGTTCTGTCGTCACTTTGAGCTTTTAACTACACAACGGACTTTAATGCTGGTTTCATCAATAGGTAGATTTGTTCAAAAGGAAGGTTTATATTTATAAAGTATGCATGTTATGGTAGAGAAAAGCCGAGAATTTCAAAATTTGTTATATGAAATATTAAATGCACACGGGTGAAGGCGGAGCGGGTTGCTAGTTTAGAATACGTAAATAACTTCGGAAAATAAAAGTTTCGAGGAATAATAGCATTTTGTAACTGCTAGTGACAAGAGGACCGGTTCATATCTTGCGTAGATAATTGCTTTTACACCAACCCGAGAATGCAGTTAGTATTTTTGACACCAACCAGCATAGGCCATACCGCATAGACACGAACTTCCCATAGATGTTTAGTTAATTTAATTAGTTTAGTTTAGCTTTTATTATGATAAAGTTTGGAGTTTACAAAATATTTTGTTTACAATTTTAGTTACGTAAATAGAAAACCAGGGAACCCTAAAAATTACGCAGCAATAATTTGGTTAATAGGTCTTCGCTGTCGACGTGATTTTCCCATATCACCGCTCGTCCATTTATCACGAAACGAGCCCTTACCCTGCCTGACGCCGTAAAATCAATAACATGCATTTAGTGATGCTTATGGATAACCTATATGTACCCAATATGAACCGGTATACATTGTACAGGTAAAGTTTATATTGTTGTGATGTTTTATTTCTGTTAGACTAGTTACTTCCTACGACTTCGTTTACTTAGGTGTCGTTCGGGTGTTTCCTGATTGTCTAATTGTGATGATCATACTTATACTTTGAAACAAAATCCGACTAAATGTTAAGAGTGCATTTTAAATATATGATCCAGGATGTAGAGATTACGTATCTATTCCTGCTTGATTTTGAAACACTTCGTAGGGTACTGTTAAAAAAAATTCAAACATTGTCCATATTTTGACTCTGCTGATGAAAAGATGCCGGTTTATATCTCTCGAAAATAATTGCGATCGCTATTCAGTGTGGGAGTGCGCCCAGCCTTCTTAGCACCATGCCGCATGGGCACAGACTCTTTAGATTGTTTAGGTTAGGCTTTTATCGTCATTTGTTACAAGGTCTTTTAATCTTAAACAAATGTATAAATAAAAAAAAATTGTAAACTAATTTTACTAATTGTCGTCACAGAAACATAATCGTCACTATTTTACAAAAGTTTTAGTTTAAGTTTTATTTAGTTGCTTAATTTTAATTTTAACGAATTCCCTTGGTAGGGGTAAACATTTAGATTTGCGAAGTTTACGCCAAGTGCTACGTAAAACACATTTGGAGGTATCAAATTATTTTACACTGAAATATAGCTAAGTAAAACACTACATCTAGACTTACATCTAGATATCAACTAAGCTAACTAGAGTATTTCCGTTTCACTAAACAAACTTTTCGTATAAAACTTTTCGTGGTGGTATCTCCCCACTATAGCGCTTAAAACATTCCTCTTTTGGCTCTCTAATGTTATTTATATAACCAATGTTATTTAGTAAGAATTTAAGTATGTAGTCATAAAAATGTAGTAAGCAAAATTTTAATTTGTCTGGTTCGATTTAAAATGACTAAATATACGCTGCGGCTTCCCGCTGCGACGTGCCTTTGCGACCCCATTGCTCTGAATATTTGGAAACTTTATTAATTATTGATGTTTAATGTTTCAACTAATTAATTATGCTCACTCTCACTTTAAAATAGTTTCAGCCCTTTTTATCTTCTACTACTAGATGCGGGTTAATTATTACTCGTTATGTAAGTTGGAAGACTTTAGAACGTTACTTTTATTTACAAGATGGAAGAAATAATATGCTTTGACTGGGAAGGTACCACTGCCATAAGCATCCCTAACGTAAAGCATTTGGCAATAAGATGAAACAAATCTATTCTAATCTATACTATACTAATATAATATTTATAGAGTTTTTTACGAATGTTCATAGGTAATTACGTGCTCGCTCGTTTGCTACTTCTTTTCTACAAAAAGGCTCACTATTTTACTCAAAAACAAAATATTTAACCGAAAGTTTTTCAATACATACAGGTAGCGCCTCTAGCGGTACTGTTATGAACTAAAATATATTGGTACAAATAATCAGAGCATAACACTGGCAAATTACAAAACGGCAGGATATATCTGTCTCAATTTTTTGCTAATGTGTAAGGGAGACAAAAGATATGGCATAAAACGGCATATATCGTCAAGTCATGCTATTAATTTGACGTTAACGAAACAGCAACACAACAGTCGATGTTGACTATTTGATTACAAACACACAAACGTGTAAAAAATAAGCTATGTATATGTAGTCACAATTATTTTAGACATTAAATTCACTCACTTTTCCGCCGGCCTTTTTCTCCCGTTCAACATTAGCGAATAGGGCGCTCAAAATGGATGTACTGATTTCACACTGTACCCTTGACATTAATTAACTGTATGTAATATCCCTTATGTACTTAATGTACCTTACAATTTATGTATGTAATGTACCTCATGTAAACATACCTTATCTCTAAATTTTACAAAACAAAGTCCCCCGTCGTGTCTGTCTGTTCGTCATAAACTCAAAAGTACTGGACGGATTTTCTACCAATTTTCAACAACAGGTAGAGTGATTCCTGAGGAAGGTTTTGGTGCATAATAAGTTTTCTTTTGTAATTAAGTGGTCGTTCGAAATGTATGTTTCTAATTGTTAATGTTTACAACTAGGTAATTAATGGATGCATGTATGAAAAAAATGTAAGTAAATATAAACTCTATTACCTGAGCGAAGCTGGGCCGGATTGCTAGTAATAAAATAAAATATATAAATTTGAATTTGAATTTGTATTGTAGATCTTCACATTTATAAAAAAAAGAATCATTCGTTAAACCCACTTTTAAAAGTCATGACGCACAAGCCACATCGCAAGCCGCGTCACTCGAAAGTTCGTAATTTGTACTCAACAAAATTAATTTACGAAACTTCGCTATAATTTCGTCGATTAATTTCTCAACGCAAGAGGTGTTTCAAATTAATGGAGTAACGGAAGAAATATAACGTTTTTGTCATAATTCATCAGCCCTTAAGCTCCATTTATCCGAAGAATCCTTATAATAAAAGTAGAACCAGTTTTTATTATAAATATTCTTATAGACGCAAACATTAATAATTTAAAAACATAGTTATTTTTACTATTGTTTATTCTTTATTAAATAAGCTATGAAATGGCCTGCATACTCGTTTGTTATTTTTCCAATATAAAAAAAACGTAAATATTATATATTTTTTTTTAAACCGATATGATGTTTTTTGTGTTTATAATTAAAAAAAAGTGTGGTTTATTATATTAAAAAAAATTAGAACGACGTTAATAATATCTATCGTATCCTTAGGTGCACGTGCTCACACAAATGCATGTACGAGTATGTTTGTGTGTGCGTGAGTGCGCGAACGTTTACATGTATGTTTTAAATGTGTGCGCACGTATTTGAGTGTGTCTTGCGAAGGTTACACTAATATCACACGTTCATACATTGTCTAGTTCGTTTACGCTCCTATATTAAAATATACTCAAAAGTCTGTCAAAGCCCGATAAAGACTTCAAATATTGTTGCAAAAGAATATTGTGTACTTATTTACGTTTAGTTACAATAATTAACATTTTAAAACTATCATCAACAATCTAAAGGAAGTCCGTGCCCATGCGGCATGGTGCCCAAAAAAGGCGAATTCCTGCGTTGAATAGCGATCGCAATTCTCTGCGCGAGATGTGAAGCGGCGATCAAACGTGGAACTAATAGTTTAAAAAGTATTTTGGCAATCAGACCTAACGGACCAAAGGTTTCAAAGGCAAGCAATATCCAAAAAGCATTTTTTATATCGTGTATTGTACAATTTTCCAATAAAATACCGATTGATTGGGAGTTCGGTCCGATTATAATGAAAAGAATCCCCTTTGGACGCCCTTTGGGTTCCGTTATTAACATTTTTATGAAAGATAAACGATTTTATGAATACTAATCTAAATAAAATGGGTTTTTGTATAATAATACGGCGTATAGGAGGATTCTCGCTGATGTTATTACACGCTGTGTGATTATCCATCTATCTATTTAAGCAATAGCACCACGTTTGATCGACTATGCCGGTGCCAAGAGGGCTGGTTCATATCTCGCGCAGAGAATTGCGATTGCTATTCAGCGCAGGAATGCAACTTGCGTTCTTGGAACCATGTCGCATGGGCACGGACTCCGTTTAGATTGTTTAGGTTAGGTTTTTATTATAATTAGTTTTAAGATTTTCATCATTGTAAATACGAAAATTTAAGCAAATAATATTTGATTCCCGACGTCTTTACGTCGAATATTTTTACAAAGAAGCATTACCAATAATTAAATAGTAAGTCATCTCTGTCTTCTTTTACTTTCTACTTTTTATAAATTAAACATAGACAATAACAAGGATTTTTTTTGCCAGTAAAAAATCTAGAAAAACCCAAAAGTTTTAGTCCACGTGAAGTCACGGGCAACGGCTATTTCTAAAAATAATTCGTGTTGACTTTATAATCCTAGGCTAAGGCCAGAATACTTGCAACCCTTTTTATATCCTACTGATGGACACCCATCCCTTCTGTTAGATGTTTTTAAATCACCCAACTAAAGAAAAAGTTTTACCTTGCAATTTATTTATAAGACAAGACATTACAACGTACATGTTTTTTACCACTAATGCTCACCCATCCAATTGCCCACTGCGCCCAACGTTGCATAAATTTACACGGGCATCTACATACAACCTCAAACAGAACTGAAGACCTACTGAAGGTATGTACTCTTAAGGACTAAGATAGTCGCCTTGTTTTAAATTTAATCGGCAACCACACTATTCCAACCAAAACAAGAAATGCTTCACGGCGGATTATGAGGGTGTCAGTAGTACCTCCTCAGTGAAATTATAGTTCTTAAATTAAATCTGAATTATAATGTTTCATTCTACGCGCATGTCATGACAACAATTTCTGTGTCTATTTCAAGTGTTGTTATAAATTGGCTTTGCC
Organism: Phocides pigmalion okeechobee; assembly: GCA_018251015.1. Taxonomy (NCBI): domain Eukaryota; kingdom Metazoa; phylum Arthropoda; class Insecta; order Lepidoptera; family Hesperiidae; genus Phocides; species Phocides pigmalion. The sequence continues at coordinate 15,856 of DWON01000272.1, read as the reverse complement.
CACGATCCAATGATAACGGCAGCTCAGAAACCCGATAAATGTTACTGAAATACGTGGCTATTGTATCTATTATAAATATGCACTGTAAAAACCATCGGTTACAAGTGGTGAAACCTTCACTCGATTTCCTTTAACAATCAATTTTTCAAACAATTAACCAACGCTGATGGTGACAAAAGGGCCGGGTCGTATCTCGCGAAGAGAATCCCAATCGTTATTCTCTGCACAAATTATTTAGAAATTGTTTACAATAATTATTCCCGAAATAATTTCAAATATTTAAAACGCCGAATTCAAAACCACAAAGGATCATTTGAAATTTGCTCTTCATTTTGATGCGGCACTCAATGAATCAATATTTAATGATTTTAAACAATACAATTGTAAAATATAGCTACCAAAATAGAATTTTGAATTTTAAACCTATATAAAAATAACAACTTTAAAAATATATGCGCTCTACATCAGCCATTTTGACTTTTAAACTTGTGACATTCGCGCCATCATAACAAATCTTACAATGTGTGACTTATCAAAATCAATTTACGATTTTAGTTTGTACGAGGCGATACAAAGACAGGACTTTGAAGGAGAGTCTTCTTTGCATCTTTTTTGAAGAACCCCTTGTCATAGCATTCCTTAGCAGGTAATTCCTCGGAAGGAAAGTTGAGTTTCACATCTAGCAAGTGGAAGAAATGAACGCACAAACGAATTGTGAACGGCCAACAGTTGATGCGGATGGAAACTCAAACGTTGATGAGTAGTACGGAGGAGATGAAAACAATGACACAGACATTCGCCATAATAAAGACGGGAGAATACATAGACGAAACCCGTGACCTCCTGTAAACTCAAATGATTAGTCCTCAAGTCCTTAGGTCGTTGACGTTCGTCGCAGTCACCCAGAAACGGCGAAAACATTTTACAATTAGAAATATTTAAGTTTAATATAACATTACTACCAAGTCGTATTAAAAACAAAACAAAGTCGAAAACAAATCATCGAAAACAAAACATCTTAAAGGAATTGTTGTCGCAAACAAAATTACTCCGTCTACGCTTATCAGACTACGGGACCCTAAAAAGAAAAAGTCCATGATTGGAAGGGAAGAAACAACTGGATCGCAATAAAAATAAGAAATAGCAACGGCGTGTTTCCACGACAACACGAATGCAATCGGGAGCGATTCTCAACGCTTCACGTAACAAAATACGTACCGTAATAAGAGAAATATGCATTGTGAATTGCAGCTATTTGTTAAACTACGTGTAAATAATACGTTCCAGTAGTTGAAGCGTGAACATGTTCAAAGGATCTTTACGGATTATTTCGTAATTTTGTTTGATACTAGCGTAAACCTGCGGCGTTGCACATTCTATATAAACTTAGACATAAAAAAATAGTTTGAGGGTGGCAGAACTATAATTCGTCCTGGCAGGTACCACCGCCGACCTCATTATCCGTCGTAAAGCACTTGTGTTTCGGTTGGAAAGGAGCGGTTGCCGGCTACACTTTGAAGCCAGGCGACCATCTTAGTCCTCAGGAACTTATATACGTTCGAGCTCAGATAGGATTTCGATTTGTTTGTGATTGTACGTAGATGTCTGTGGGCTACGACTACTTAACATCAGGTGGTTTGCATGCTTGTTTGCTGCTCTTCTCACACAAAAAAGTACTGTAATAAACACACTCTTCTCATCACTCGTGGGCTATCATGCAGAATTTCCTCATGATAAATAACCTAGCCGTAATCCTGCACTAGCCGAGGATACCAGCTGACTATTCCGTGGGCTAACAAAATAGCGCCTGGATATCGTGTGATTTCATAAAATAGTCTTGCTACTGATGAGTTCCAAGACTGCATAAAATAAAATAAAATAATATCTAATTGAGGAAACACTTATTTGCAACCATTATATGCTGCAATAAATATTATTTATAAAACATATTTCGTATTTGCGCGAATTTAATTCCCGATATGTTTTATTTGTCAGATTTCTTTTTAACATAAGTGGAGCTACCCATCAATCAAATAATAATAAACAATCGGTCTATAAATAAAAAAGTTGCGTCAATTTTAAATTTACAGGTGTAATATCAAAATTTATGTCCACATGAATGAATTGCTGTCCAGCTATAGTAATATATGGGAAAATAATTCATCCTTCAATCGCGACATCACAACACGTATTACAAATAAAATCCAATTTGATAAATAAATAAGTAAAATATTTTTTCGACAGCGACATTAGAATCCAAATACATACTTATTACACAATATTTTTGGCAAACGACTTTCCTCATGGTAACTCTTAACAAATACGTTCAAAATATCAAACATTGTAACAAGGAAGATAACAAAGGTACATCAAATAGACGCCAGCTCTAAAAATTCCATCATGAATCAGATTCTGTAAGTCTCGAGATTAGCTAACAAGATAACAAGACAACCTTCAGTTATCTCAATCTTTATCTGGAGATACAAATATCGTACGAGACTCGAAGATAATAGGCTTAGGATCGTCTTTTGAGGAAATATTTGAAAAGCCTTTACACCAGATCGGATTGCTTATCCTTAACTTATTTACATCATTTTAAATTTGATAGGTTAGCTTTTCGCAAATCGCAATATATCGATTAATGAATCGATTATCGATGCAAGACTAATGTAATTTACATTCAATTACACACTAGCGTTAACCCATTGCCCGCGCAATATAAAATGCTTGCTATAAAATATATAGCATTACATAACGAAATTCAAAAACATGGTTAATATAGCTGTATATTTTGTTGGGCAGTTTTTCCAACATAGTAATAGGATGATAATGCATAGCCTAGAACGAGATTGGAGCTACAGGTAATCTGTATATTGTATAAAGTAAGAATCAGTAGTTTTTAAGTTTAAGAAAAACATACAAACTAACGGAAAATTATAAGAATAAGAATTTTTAAATATGACGAAAACCTTATGTGTAGAATCGATCTAATATATTATTTGTTTTTTCTTGATCAAACTACCTACCTGCCTGTAATTATTCTACGGGCTGTCGGTCGTCGCCCACTGCGACATCTGCTGGGTTGGCTGGCGTGCTAGGTATCCAGCACGCTGCCATCTTTGGGGTTTCGCCCCTGAGGTGGGCCTGGCCTGTGAGGCCTGGAAGGCCACTGGCGGAGTCGTGAAGGTGCCGTGGCTAGATGCAACACTTAGGGATTAGGTTAGGACTTAGTCAGTTCGAGTCCAACATAACATTCCGTCGGCCCCGTGGCTGGAGGTGCCCGTTCCGGGTTTTCTGACGTAAAAAATAACTTGTAATTGATCTTCTTCTCCTTCTTTTGTTTTATCCATTTCAGATCATTCATTTTCCAAAAACAACCAAGGTGCAAATGGATTAAATAGTAAAATAAAGTAACGTAAACTTTTAGCTCATATCAGCAACACACATCACTATAAACTTCAAAAAAGTTAACACTGTCATAAAATGTACTTGTCTCAGTATCGGAGAGAACCATGAGTTGGTTCACTTTAAGTTAAACTGCTTTTTTCACGCCCGCTTCTTAATGTAATAACAATAATTTGTGATAAATCAATTAATAAAACCATAAACAATCAACAAATGACATACATTCCTAAAGACAGACAAACAAAAATAGACAAAGACAAACATTAATGGTAGAATTGTGGTACAGTTCTATACATATAAGTCGTATGTACTCATACACATATCTGGTGACAACCGGACAAATACTTATAATTTTAATGAACGAGCTTTGAAATGTTAATATTTCAAGCGACAGTTAATGTAATAAAAAATTAAAAATAATCATTGTTATTTAAAAGTTTTAAACTTTTTGTCGGCATAAATACCTCTTTTTGTATACATTGGAAGAAAAGGGACGTTATGGGCTACTACTTTTGAGTGCTAAGATGGGCATCTCGATTATTTAGCCTATGTAACCTGGATGTAGCTTTTCACCAAAATGCAAAAATCCTTATTATTAGCGGATTATGGGAGTAGCAGTGGTACCATCCCGATTGAACTGTAATTAACTCAATTAACTCAAGTCACTTATACTTTTCATAATAATTCTTTATTCATAGACAAATCTTAATCAATGTATTCGTAGAACATAATCTCGTCTGTAAGTCTTGTTTAAAAAAATCGCATATCGTTTCTCGCTTGTAGTTTGATAAACACGTACTACGTTCTTAGTGCTGAGCTCTCAGACATCACAATAATTCGGGAGATACCAGTCAATACAGCGCAACAAAAATCACTAAACGGAGATTGAACCCGCACCGCCCGTAGCTCAACTTCTAAATGAAACACACAACTTCGTAGGTGATAATACACTAACTCTATCCCTTATGGCATGTGCGCACTGTGTGGAACAAATGGTAGTGATAAATAATTATATATGCAAAGAATAATTGGTAGTTAATAGTAATATCCGTTACTTTGCGAAGATCCATGCTATAAAATTATTGTTAAAACTACTTTGCAACTTTCCACTACCACCTTGTATAATGGAATACAATAATAACTCGTCAAGTGATGATAAATTATGAACTTATGATGATGCTCCGTTTTGGAGCGAAACACGCGTTTTGTTTTCTCTCTTTATTCTCACACTATATCTTCACAGTACAATAACTGAAATTATAACCTAACCCAAATTTGGATGAAAATACCATAAAATAAAACATATCCAAGAAACTTTGCTTAAATATAGATAGTTTTCTAATGAACCAAAAAATAGAAAATAAATTATATTATTTTTATATGGATTAGACAGTCATACCGACTTACTGCATTTCTACTGTCTATAAAATTTTGATCTGTGTGACTACAATATAAGGTGACTGATAGAACTAGAGATCATCGAAAATCTCAAAACACTTTGCAAATAAATAGTGAGCAAGAAAGCAATCTTGAAAATTCTACTTCTAATTCCATCCCCAGCGGACGGAGGGTACTATAAAAATTGAAAGATTGTATGAAATGCCTTAATATTGACTTCGATGCGAACAAAACTGCGGGGAAACCTAGTATTGTTATATGTTAACAGTACACGATAACTAAAATGTGTATGGTACCTTAAGTTACGTAGGACCTAACTTTTAAGAGCGTATGACAAATTTAGCAAATGAAAAATATCTGTTGGGATTAGTTGAGAGCTTAACAACATTAGACAATTTTAGCTAGGTCTAGACATACCTAAGACTAAATACCCACCTAATATTAGACTTTTGACTTTAGTATAAATTAATTTATTTTCTAGACTACGGTCGTTAGGCATTAACTTTTTGGCAAAAGAAATTGTTTCTTATTTTCAATTATCACTAAGATTAATTGTACAAGCCTACTTTTTGAGGTCTTTCAAAACACGATTTAAATAAAGTTACAATACTAAACCCTGTAGTTTTATTTAACAGTATTACACGGTATTTTTAGGTGGTAGAGCCGTTAGAGCTCGCCCGGGGCGGCACCACCGCCACGCTCATAACTAATGTTCTTAATGTATTGTGTTTCGGTTGGGCGAGGTGTGGTTGCCGGATACACATTATTGGAGGCGACCATCTTAGTCCTCAAGAGTAGTCCATCCTTAAATCCGCTGTCCGCATCCGCGTCCATCCTTAAATGGAACTTATGTTCTGTTTGAGATTGGACGTGGTTGTCCATGGGCTGCAGTGACCACTTAACATCAGGTGGCCCATATGCCCGTTTCTTACGTATGTACATACATTATAAAATAAGTAATATACCTAGCTTTTACATGTTTTAGGTTTTGGTTGCTACTCCTGAGGACTAAGATGGTCGCCTCATAAGCACATAAGTCTGATGTAATAGTACCAAAAATCATGCAACCCATTTAATGTTAGGTGTTCACTACTGCATATGAATAAAATTAGGGCCTCAATTAAGATCAACAAAAGATGAGCATGTGTGTATAACTGTTGTAGCCAAAAAAAAGCTGCTATTCAACCATAGCATATAGGTCGTTATCCAACCATAAAACAGACTTTGCTGTGTCTAGTGTCGTCCTTACTGGTATTATTCTGCGATGATTATAAAACTAATTTAGTGTTTTTCCACTTTGACATTTTCAACTTTGACAAAAGTATACTAACTTCATTACTTTGTTAGTAAATAATATAGCTATTTGAAAAATGAGCAAGCCATTTCTACTCTATCTCATTTAAAATTCCATTAACGGGTCATACATGATGATTTATCCCTATGGGGAAACTGGAGTCGAAACGTACCTACCAAACTTTGCACCCCATGATTACAATGTCAGGTTTAATAAGTGTAGATACCCGGGATTACATAGGGTTTGATGTTATAACATTTTTACCATGTTTGAAAAGTATTTGTATTACTTGCAATTAAAATACGCTAAGTGGAAATATACATATTTGATATTTTTCAATTAAATCACTTTTTAAAATATAAGTTGCATTTTAAATGATTCTAAGGTATTTTGTACTTAGTATTTGAAAATCTTATGTTACATGCTTACTTTTGGCGATCTTATTACTGGGTGCACTCTGTAATTATATATAGTTCGTCTGATAGTACATTTAAAGGCAGTTGTTGTAATGCTTAATATTTTTGATCAATGTTCAGTTACAAGAGTATATAGTATTATAATTCGTAGTTTAAATAGGGCTAAAGGTACAGAATGCCAAAAGTGGTACGGAGTACACATGTACTCCGTACCACTTTTGGCATTCTGTAACCAACTCTATATATAACAATATTTACATCTGAAAACGATCACAGATGCGTTGATCCTCCTGAGAGCTAAGACTGTCGTCTATTGTCAGTGAACTGAAAAGAAAACTTTACCCCCAAAAGGTTAGAATTGCTTCTCGCTAGAAATTGTACATGCCGTGATTTCTGGTCGTACTTTAAAGGTTCTACCTCCTTACATATTTCTATATTTTTATACGATTAAGGTATCTGTAAATTGCTCACTTTACTTATAAAGTTAGTCAGGGGAGTTAACCAATAATAAAGTAAGCTAATCGCAACCCAAGTAACTATATAGTACGTTAACAAGTACATAACGATGGAAATTCAATCTGTAAGATCGTGGTCCAGCGACGGCAATTTCATTAGCGCCTCGTCGCCGCGGAAGTATTAGCTATGACGCTAACAACGCCATTTTACACACCACAACGCCAACGTGGGACGTAAATAGTGATGCAAGGTCGTTTTAATATCGTTAAAATATCTATATTTATATCTTTAAAAATATTTATTATTCGATCTACATTTTTTATCGGATTTGTAAGTTTTATCGATGTTTTATAAAATTAAGAAACCATAAACATATTAAAAATCAACTTAATAAGCTGGACGACTCCTTGTCGATGTTTTGTAAATGAAAAAAATATACACTTATTAAAAATCAGTTCTTATTATGTAGAATATTGTATAAGGATTTAATTTGACAAAATTTACCATCAACGGTCCGGAAAAGTAATTTATTATGCCTAAATCCCTTATGAAAGAAAGCCTTACTTTCCATGTTACATTTGTAATTATAATCAATATAGATAAATCTCTATATAATAAGGTTATATATGTCATGTTATTATAATTACAGAATATTTTACACTAACACATACTCGTATAAATAAAAGTTACGATGTAACTTGTAAAACAGAAGTAATAATTTGATATTTCTAAATTAATAATTCATTTTCATTTTATCGTATTAATGTTATGTCATTACCAGTTTATCATATCGATATAAATATCGATGATTTGGCGTCAATATTATCGATTTCTTATATTTGTGCAACTCTAAACGTAAAGACATTTCTATGTTGCGTCTTATGTAAAATACTAAAGATTCTTAATTATTCTACTGTAGACTGTGACTGTTAGTAACTTAATAACTATCACTAGATAATTATTAAGTTACTAACAGTCACTTCAGTTTTAATTACCAACGTCCAGACGTCTTACTCAATATGGAAATTAGGTTGTAGAGAAAATAAAAGTATATGTTTCGTGGCTTAAAGTTTGTACAAAAAGATGTATATTGTAATTTCCGACAAATAGTAAAAACAAGTAGAATGAACAATCGCAAACCACGTGAGAGTTAAATAATAAAAATATATTTAATAATTATAATAATGTATATTTTTTTATTGTTATGAAAGAGTAAGAAACGGGCATGCTGGCCACCTGATGTTAAGTGGTCACTGCAGCTCATAGACAACCACGTCCAATCTCAAATAGAACAGAAGTTCTATTTAAGAGTAGACGCGGATGCGTTCCTACTCTTGAGGACTAAGATGGTCGCCTCCCTTCGAAGTGTAGCCAGCAACCGCAACTCTCCAACCGAAACACAAGTAATACTTTATGGGGGATTATCAAATCAAATATGCTTTATTGTACACCACAAAGAATACACAAAAACAGAGAATACAACATAACAAAACAAATATAGCAGTGGTGACCAAAAGTCGGTCTTATCGCTACAGTAGCGATCTCTTCCAGACAACTTTTGGGTAGTAGACATGGTAACAAGTTTAGAGGACAAAGGTAAGGTGTACATAGTAATTTTGTACAATTATGAGAATTATGAGGGCAAACTTAGTAGATGGTGGTGGTCAAAGGTGGTAGAGCTGTTAGAGCTCGCCCGGGGCGGCACTACCGCCACCCTCATAACCTGCCATAAAACAACATGTTCTTCATATATTGTGTTTCGGTTGGGGAGGTGTGGGCCATCTTACAGGGACCATCTTAGTCCTCAGGAGTAGGAACGCATCCGCGTCCAACCTTAAATAGAACTTCTAGTTTCTTACTCTTTCACAATAAAAAAAAAGATGGATAGAAAATACCTTGGATTAATTATAACATATATTTTATTATTAGTCGAATAAATATAATGATGTTATTGCATACAGTTACAATTGTAATTTGAATATAAAAACAATTGTACAATAGCCTGCAATTAGCGGCTTCATGGCGTAAATGACGACGTCTTTTATAAAATCCCACAATATAAAGTAAGTAAGTAAATAATAATAAAAAATATTTTTTGTGACGTAAAGAATGTTACGTCACAAAAAATATTTTAATAAACTTTATACTTGGTCTTATCTAAATCGTGGGCCGTAAACCCAGAAGTGTAATATTTGGGACCCTGTTTTTATTGCTTTGCCAATCTAAATCCCTTTCAGTCCGAAATCGGGGTGTTACAAAATTTTACACAAAGGGTTTTACGTCCGTGACGACAACTTCCAGTCTGACGCATCTAAGATACCTTTTAGGAAACATAACCTTCAAAATAGGTAGATAGGGACAATTTAACATTTTTCGTTGACCATTTCTTTGGATTTCAAATAGCAAACGTTAGTGCAGGCCGCTTCTCATTAAGTGGTCACTGCAGCATATGGACGTCTATCAGATCCACAGAACAGAAGTCCTTCGGGAAGCCTGAGATGATCATCTCAGTCCTCAGAAGTAACAACTCATATAGTTCCTACTCCTTAGGACTAAAATGTTCGTCTCGCTTGTAATTAGTTGGCATTCAATTATGAATGAAAGAGAACCATACAATATTTATGTCGATACATATGTATTTCCAAAACCAGAAATATCGTTCGCTTTCGCTTTCGACCGCTTATCGTTCGATATATCGTTCGCTTTTAAAATAACAATCTAAATAGATAAATTAATTAAATAATCATTCTTAAAATAAAATTAATTGAGCGCCGTCTACCCTCATACCTCTACATTACAGTTTCCGTACCTGAGTCGTGGAGGCTACGTCCAAATACACCGATAAGTTTATAAACAACCAGATCCAGAACAGAAATCTAAATTTATTTTCATCTGCAGGAATCGAACCCGAAACCGTTTATCTGGCAGATCCCTACGGTGACCACTCTATGTCATGAATCGTCACGTGTATACTGCACACGTCATTCACTTATATTGCTATCTTTAGATTGATATCAAAATCAAATGGAACTTAAATCACAGTGTTATGTATGTAACTTAATGTCGTTGGAGAATTAACTTGTACTTGTATTGGCATTGGTTATTTAGATACCTCCCAATTAACAGTCTTTCATGGCACTGAAATAAAGCCAATAGAATTATAAAATCCCTCCTGTTAGTTACACCTAATAGGCATTTATGTATAATAGAAAAGTTACCATGACTTCAATTTGGCCAACGTAGCAGAGTATAGCCTTTCTTTTCTGATAGGATACCCATTTCCAGCAGTGGAACAGCCTCTAAATTAATCATTTTAATGTATAATTAAGATAATTTCTACCTCTACCTTATACCAGTATTTATTGTAATAGTAGATATTAGTGGTTCTACAACATTTAAGTAACCTGTATCCAAAAGCATAAGGAAATTAAATAAAGTACGCTACAACGGTAACAAGATAGAGCTACATTGTAAATTGCGATTACGGGAACCGCTCTTCTTCGTAGCCATTAATTCCGTAGCGCATTGGAAACGTCTACGTAACGAACGCTACACCGTAGCAAAATGTGAGTGTATTGTAAATCTATGCGCCTAATCTAGCTGTAACGTCCTTAAACTTGTCAAGTATCGCGGTAGAGTGGGCAAGTGCAGGCTCAGTCCCCGTGACCTACATACGACGACCCTCGCTCGGGAAGCTGCTAATTTCCACCATCGTGGGCTGTACCGACGTCACGGAGGGGGCAGGGGCGCTCGACGGCCCGCTGGCTGCTCGCTCAGATCAGTCCACCGCCCCACTCCGACCGGTAACCACGCGTCGCGCCGCCGCGGGAACAATACGCGATCCTACATACAAAACCTCAATCAACCGCCTGAAAATTTACCGAAAGTGATCACTCATATTTTTCTAAGTGCAATCGTGAAATTATATTTTTTAACTAACTGTGATAGTCAGGCGGGCGGAGGCTCGGGTGGGGCGCGTTCCGCTGACACAGTGGCTCAGTCGGCCGCCGGACGCCGAGTGGCAAGCATCATCGATTTTCTCCGCACGACTGTACGCGAGGTACGTAACATCACGTGCTCGTATTTTCATCGCGGCTATTTCCACGCGTCGCGTATTTTCGAACGATCTGTTTAGCGTTCAAGGCCGCGACTGTTTGCGTTAAGGTTTACGTTCTGTGCTTATGTGCTGAAGTGTAAATCTCGTAAAACACAATAATATTTGTCTAAGTATTATCATGAGTCGTATGAGGAAAACGAATCGCTTTCATGGTTTCACGATCTTCGGCGTGCGCTTAGAATAAGTAATGCGATAACGCTCTTATATTTTCAAGGTCGCAGATCAGTTGTTAACGTCGGAGCTCTTACTGTTATGCAAATGTGTTTGTTTCGTATTCATTTTACTAATTATTCGTAATCTCTGCGAAGTTTGTTTTTACGTCTACATAATTATAATATGTACGAGTTCGATGGCGTAAAATTATAATTAAATACAATAAAAGGTCGCAATGACCAGATGTGCATTGATAGTGTGATCATGACCTACAGATGGTAACATTCTAAATATTACGATCGTGGTACGCGATCTGGCATGAGTTCAGATTGCGCTTCATTCAGACAGCCGTATGTAATTATCTACGTATATATTTACAAATAAATAAACGCTTGAATGGTGAACTAACAAATCTACAGCAATACGAGATACAAAAAGTATAGCTTTATCGTTTTCGCTCATGGTATAGCAAGCCATAAATCACATAGGATTTGTGACCTCGCTATAAACTATTTATTGTATTTGATGCAATTAAATTATTTTAATTCGTATATTTAACGCTAAATGAATTCTTAATTTTAAAAGCCTTTTTCTTTGTATAGTTTTTAGTATTAGTCTTTATCTTTTTACTGAATTAAAAATTCAACAACTTCAGCAATAAACATAAGATTTCGAACTTTGTATATGACGCTAAAACGAATTATAATTGATATAATGTTTAACTTACGTGCCTATAAAATTATTCAACTTCTATTATAACTTAACTACTACCAAATTAAATACCTCTACCTACTACTCTCTACCTTCTATAACGAATGAAAAATGAATTTCCTTACTAGTTGATTTCTTGATTTTACTGTTGTATTTAATAAAGTTTTTTAGTAAACTGCATATTTTTTGGTTTTAATGAGACTAGCTAATACTCGCGACTTTATCTACCGGGTTTGCTATTAGACAATATATTTCAATTATTAACGTATGATGCTTTTAATAAATATATATATTTGTAATTCTTTAATAACTTTATATTACTTAATAATTATTTAAGATGTAATCTATCCAGAAGTCGATTATATTATTTATTATTTATAGATAGAGGAAAATTATTCATTAAGTGAAAGAGTGCTATACGACCTGAATGGCGCATTGATACCGCCACACAAGGGGCTCTAGGTTCGAAACGCGGCCAAGTTGCGATCTGTATTATTAAAGGTCAGTTCTGGATCTGAGTGCTTTTGAACTTGCCTTTACGTCTGTCTATGGCACTTACGATTTTTTTATGTGTGAAGAGTAGTAAACTAGCATGCTCGTAACTAGTTGAGATCTCTAGTTTAACCGGGGAGGTACCACCGCCGCCCTAAAAATCCACCGTAAGGCATTATTTGTGTTTCGGTTAGAGAGGTCCGGTTACCGACTACACTTTGAAGCGAGGCGACGATCTTAGTCCTCAGGAGTAGCAACGTATCTACGTTCGAGCTCAAATAGGATTTCAGTCGTGTTTGTGTTTGTGCGAGGATATATACGGGCTTCAATGACTTACACTACTTACGTCAGGTTGTTTGCATGCTCGTTTGCTACCCAACTCACATAAAACAATCTTTTTTAATTCCCAAAAGTGTCTTGTGACACGTGTATAGCAACAAAATTGTATAAACAATTTTCATTCTAAAATTATAGCCACATAGTAGGTAAGTACATAAAATCTATCATGCATCGTAATTGTGGCGCAGTAAAACAGCTATTGGATTCTTATCGTATGGACGTAATGTACTCCATGCTTAAAATGCTCGTAGAACAAAATTGAAAAGTTTGAGAAATTTTTCTTAACAACGACGAACCTTCTTACGTTTTGCAAGGTTCCCTGTACGGATCTTGGTGTGTCGTTTGAGTCTTGCACCAAACACTGATAAGCTGCAAGCTCGTTTGCTATATCCTTTACATAAAAATGTGTATTTGAGGTTCTATGGGCTACGGAGATACGGATAAGAACCTAAAGGTCGTAAAACTTGTACGATTCGTACCACTATACTCTATTCTAGCTTGAAGCTTGCTTGGGCTTCGGTAGAAAATTACGATTGCCGGTTCGCAAATGAGGCGACCTTCTTTATCTTAATACTACTCATTAACGCATCTGTGATTGACTTCTAGTAGGACTCTCATTCTTTATGGAGTTGGTTATAGGTGGAAGTGATCATTTACCATTGGGTAACTCTATACTGGTTTGCTACTTACATTTTATAAAAAAAATCTTAAAAGACATGCAGACAAGCCAGCAGCCTACCTAATGTTAAATCGCTGTAGCTATTGATTCCCACGTCCAGCTAAAAAACAGGACGCTATAGAGTAAAGCAACTCTGTAGAGTAAAGCAATTATTTGATTTTGATCCTAATAAATGTATCAATCTTGCATTCGCAAATAAAAAATATTATACAAACTATGATGAAATAATGTAAAAGTTACGATAAAAGTGCTCGGTACATAAAATCTTTAATCATTGTAGCGAAACCTACAACATACTTAGCAAATTCTTATCGCAAAAAACATACGAGTCATTAATTTTTAAATAAACGTTTAGTTTTATACCTATTGTTATGGTTTTACTCTTTAAACGACTCCTACAAAGATTTTGATTTCCTATTTTTTTGTGTATCCAGCTTACTTAACATACTTCTCTGTCGTGCGGACAATTTCTCATCAGGTTTCGAAATATTGACAAATCTCTGGGTCGTAGAAGAGGTCACTAAATTACGAGATGAACAGTGTCTTAAGAATATGAACGCTGATTCCAAAACAATCTATTTAAGCTAAAATCCTATCAAAATTTATATTGTAGTCATTCAGAAGTTGAACAATTTTTCAAACAATTAGCCCCATGTTTGATTGACGCCGCTGGTGACAAGAGGGCTTTTCCACCGTTTTATTGTTGTTTGAACGTAACGAGAGATTTTTTCATCTTTTTCTGTTACAAAATCTGGAAAAAAAACGCGATTGCTAAAGCCCAGGTGAACATATTCGCGAATAAAATCTATTTCTATTATAATAATAATAATTTTGTTTCCACTATTATGTTATTATTAATTGTATATTACATGGTCTGGTTAAATAATCCGCCGCTGTCATAATCTGCCTTAAAGCGTTACTTGTGTTTCGGTTGAAGAGGTGCGCTTGCTGGCTACACTTTGAAGCGAGGCTACTATTCGTTCGAGCTCAGATAAGACTTCAGTCGTTTTTGAGGTTGGACGTGGATATCGTCAATTGTCTTCGTTTTTGATACAATTACTTATCTATAAAATAGAGCAATAGAATATATACAACAAATTACTTTTTGAGTTCATTAATGTTAATAATATGTTAACTGTACAAGTATTAACATTGAGTTATTTACCCCAAATATAAGGTTTTAAAAACATACAGAAGATGCATCTATATATTTGAATTTTTAATTTTATGTTCCTTCAACTTTTAATACGCCATATTTATTATTTTGAAATTATATTTTGTTTGACGTGACGACGTTAAATCATATTTGTCACATCAGACAGAGCTTGACGTGTTTTTGTCTATACATGTAATAAAAATGAAAGTTCTAACTACCTAAACATGGCTTATATGCAAAAAATATTTGGAGGATTGAGGATAAGTAATAATTAAAATTTATATATTTTTTAAATCTATGTCTGTCTGTTTATCTGTGGGTTTACGTGTGTTTAAAATCGCATAATGCGCGAAAATAGTACAATTATAATGGATTACTACTTAAATAATCGAGTAAACGTTATTTCTAAATTCATAAGTTTATATTAAAACGATTTTATTTTATTTTTTTAAAACATAATTTTATTTTATAACGCTAGCCACATTCCAGGATTGAATAACGATCGCAATTCTCTGCGCGAGATATGAACCAGCCTTCTTGTCACTGGCGACGTCAATCAAACTTGAGACTAACTATAATTACATGTCTTTACTAAGACTTGATTAATTTACTGGCCTCTTAGTCTAGTAGTTAGAGGCCCTGACTGCTAACCCGGAGGCTGTAGGTTCAATTTCCATCCAGTGCAAATATGATAATGACGTGTTTTCTGCATCTAAATTTAAAATTATTCGTATAAATATATGCTTGGAAATATTAAGAATATTATACATCTCTATCAGTTTTCTGGTCTGTAAGTTAATAAGTTTGTAATTATTAATTACGTACATTGAAAAGTTTAAATTAAATACAAATTTTCTACTTTAATAATAATTAGTAAACATTGTAATTATGCATTTAAATTTGATTTGACTTATTAGTATGCATTAACAAGAACATTTGCCTCAAAACTTTAATTATTTGCATAATCAGAAGTCATTGCCCTCAAATATAATATTATTATCACCCATACAAACTCATACAAATGTGTGTATGACTATATAATTTTATGTAGGTACTTTAGACTTCAACCTCGCCGAAGGAAATTCGAAAAATTCCAGGACAATAACTTTTAATTTTTATATTGTTTTATGTCTTATATACTTAAGCATACTCCTATGCAATGTTTTTTATTGTGATAGAATAAGAAACGGGCATGCAGGCCACCTGATGTTAAGTGGTCACTGCAGCCCATGGACAACCA
>DWON01000271.1:0-37512 GCA_018251015.1 Phocides pigmalion okeechobee | reverse complement strand
AGTGGTCTACATTGTGGCACAAGGTTGGCGAGGACGACACGTCGGAAGCCAGCGAAGCCCGCTCAGAAACGAACTGCCATGATAGCGACTCGTGCTCTTTGCTAGAACAAAATATAATGTTATATAGTTAATATGATCCTATTTGAGATTCCTTACATTTATTAAGGAAACAAAAACGCGATCGTCACTTGATTCTCAGCAGATGTTAAAAATCGAAACTCATGGCTTTTGTTTAAATACAGACTAAAATAACAAAGTAATTATTAAATGTCTCCATATTACTCCTAATACAATACAAATATATTAAGGGTACATAGCGGTGGTGGAGAGGGACCACGACAGGATAACAGAGCATCTACCATATCCAATGCACATAACCCCAAGATGCGCATTATACAATATTAATGGTAAATGAGATACAACGATCCTACTTGATCGAATATTTGTTAGGTAAACAGAAGCTGGACCATAAGATTCATTCAGAGGTAAATTTTGATTTCTTAACAAATTACTATAGCTAAAAAATAAACACTTAATACTTACTCTTTTACAGGCACCATTCCAACATCTGCAACAAATTAAACAAATCAATGATATTCCCTTTCCTTTAAAAGTTTCAGTAGTCATAAATGATTTTAAAGTAATATTATCGCGGATATTATACATTTTTACTTTGTACTGAGTACTCACGAATAAAAACAAAAATAAAATGAGTAGTAGAGAATTTCTCTTGCTTAGGGTAAGCGTAAATATATAGTACCCACCAACTTTTATATATTAAAATTTAGGTAAAAAGAAAATAACATTCGTACGCAACAAAAGCCTAATCATTCTTAGTCAAGTTATCGAGATCTTGTTTGCGTGTTAGCAATTCTCAGAAAAACCAACATAACAATACCTTAGCGGGTGGTCCGGTCAAATAGCGAGGTTTTGTCGGCCGTACACATAACATAATGTAGGTAATATTACACAGTCTTAACGTTGGTAAATCTAAGCAAAGTATTATGTAAGAAAATGTGTATATTTACTAACGAGTTTCTATTCGCCTAATTATTTCTATACAAATTATACTGCATAAATAATTTGGGTACGAACAACCTTCAAAACCGTCAATAAATAAAAATATAAAAAACATCCAAAAGCTTTAACGAAAATTTTATATTTATATATTGATAGTATATAATTATATATACTTTCAATATATATACCTTATATTGTATTTATATATTTTTATTTTATATTTAGTTCTCATTGACAAGATGACTTGCATGCACAGAAAAAATGATAGACCTTTTTGACATTCGGCCGTATCTTTGTCGTATTTATAGGCGTAATAATGCATTACAAGACTATAAAAGAGGGTTAAGCTGTTATCTCCTCGTTTAAAAAGTCTGATAACTCAAAATAAGTAATATTTGTGATCCAATTCAGATACAACTTCCATTCCATACCGACTTGATTACAGAAGTCCAAAACGGCAGTGACCAGTTACCTTAACTTTAGATGAATACTCAAATGCTGCATTTGTAACATTAAAAAGTAATTAAAAGTCTTGGTTGCTGGTATGTCTTTATAACAACATAATTTACATGAAATCTGTTCATATTCTGGGCCACTTTTTTGTGTAAATATGGCACTCACATTATAGACATTCCTTATTTGTGTTAATTAGCGTAAGAATCCAGAAAACGTTGATTTATCATTTTATCACTTATTTTTAATAAAAATGCAGACAGTGCAATCATATCTATTTGTATAGTTTCTTCGTTCTTGTTTTCGTAAAGGTATAACAAGTAAAAAATAATGCGCGAATTAATTTAAATGTTGTCCTTACATCTAACTTTGACTTTGAGCCTGGACTGTGCAGACAGGTAGTGCACAAGCTCTGCGTGCACAGCGTCATCCACCCGGTACCCGTTGACACTCACCACTTGGTCACCCACCTGCAAAAGAGGTATACCCATAATCAATATATTATTTACATATGATAATAAAAAATACATAGCGCAAACGTTATGGGACATTTCATAGTTGAAACAAAAAATCAAATTAAAGTCTAATTAATTGAAGGAATTTATAATTTAAGAAAACCAATAATGAAATATGGAGTAAAATAAAGAATGACATTATCGACGTTAAAAAACAGTGCTACCCTAATATTCAATATTGCGGCCTTTCACCTGAGGTCGGGAGTTTAAATTAATTGCACGCACATCTGATTAATCGAAGTACGTGCGTTTCAGAAATTAATTATCGCTTTATGGTGAAAAAATATCGTGAGAAATCCTGCTTGAGATTTCGCCGTAAAGTTCTTATAGGTAAGTGCAGTTTACCGTCTTGTTGAACTATGGCTTAATTGCTTTCATTCTGAGAAGAGGCCCGTGTTCAGCATTAGGATGAAAATGAGTTGAAAAAATGACGATAATAAAATAAAAGAAATATAAAATTTAGTCAGGATTCTTATTTTACAATTCCTAATTAGAATGAATTTAACGGTTTTTACTTTCATTACTCAAAATAAGTAACTCTAAGTCATATTTGATATGGTAATAAGTCATGCTATCGAAGATAAAGTGTCGAAGTCATACACAAAGATAAAGTAAAGGAAAATCAAGAAAACTATTAAAACAAGTTGAAAAGAAATAAAATAAATAGCGGCGAGGGATATAAAAATAAATTAAAGCTATTTCTTTATTCACTTTCACCTGCATCTTGAGACGGCCAAATAAATTAGCAATTTACCCAAATATTTTGTTCTGTTCGTGTTACGAAAACGTGGCGTGTTCACAGCTCGAAGCTAGTGATGAATGGGTGCCTGACGTCACGACGTTTGCGTATTAAGTGATTCTGTGATGTCAGCCACGTCGCGGGCGCTGCTCCGCCACTAGCAGTGACGACATCGGCACTACTTTCTTCACAACACTCGTCCGGCATCTCCGGCTAAGCCCGCAAGCCGCGCCGGGCGGGCTACTTGCCCCACATATTAAGCAACTTTCGTTCGAACTTTCGTTCCACCTCTTTTTATAAACGGTTCTCGTGATCGCCAGACTCAACGGCGTCTAGCCCTTTGGAATAATTAAAGACCGAAATCACACACAACTGTAGACACAGTCATATACTCTACTAGGACAAAATTATGAATTGAACTATTCTATATAATTGATGTTTACGAAATAATTACTTAAGGCCTTTTGTGTAATAGATACAGCCACAATGATTGCGTGCATTTTTCACAGTCACTGCCGCCGAGTTTTGTCTTTTGACATCTGTCGGTAACTAATTCAAAAATATAAGGTCAAAAATGTACCTCCTGCTGCCGTTGATGACTTAGTTGGGTACTTTATGTGTCTCTTATCACGCTGATCAAACCAGAGCACTTCTGTTTATACCACCGGTAGTTCTGTCGCATTTAAATCACGATTAGTTGCATAAATATTATAAGTTTAAAAAAATAATAATCAAATTGTAAGAAATGAATTGTGACAAATTAAAAATCTTGAGTTATAATTCTAACCGTTTGTCATTGGAAATTGTATGTTGATAAAATTAAAAGTTAAATTTAGTTTCTACGGAGTACCTCAATTTAAGTATGTATAAATATAAACAAAATATTTCATTTTATCATACATACAGTGCAACCTTAATATAACGTACCTCAATATAACGATTTCCTCGATTTAACAAATTCTTTGTAATCCCCTTGAATTGTCCATAAGAGTCAATGTAAAATATCCCTTTACATTACGATTTTTTTTGCGCAACACCTCTTTATAACGAATTTTCAACTATCAAAAAGTGTAAATACCTCTAATTAAAGAATTTTGTCAATTCAAAACCTTTACATAACATTCCCACCAATATATGACCCTTAATCCCAAAATATGTGATTCAGTCGCGACAGATTTCGCGATTAAAACTATTTTTTTACCTTTTTATAACAAATTTTAGACCAACCTTACTCAATATAACAAACCTCAAATTAAGTAATTACTTGATATAACGAATATTTACTTGTCCCATTGCGATTTGTTATATCGAAGTTGCACTGTATTACTCAAATGTATATTCGTAATGATTTTATGCTACGTCCCGTAAAACTAAAAGTAACTCACAAATCATCCATTTCATGGATAATAATGATAATAATAGATTTATTATCATCGAGAGATCAATAGAGACAAAAAAAGTTAAAACATATTTAAATAAAAATGAAAGAAACATTTCTGACTAAAATGTTTTTACAGTGTAAAAATCTATTTAAAATATAAATAGATTTAACGTTCGAACATGGATTGTTGTAACTTATCCAGCATAACCAACTTTGCATAATTATAAATTGAAAGGTATAATGATTGTTATATACATATAAGAAAGTTTATTTTGCCATTCTTTGGTTATATATTCCCCAATATCATTATCATGAGTAGCTATTTCACACACCAAAAAATATTAAATATGAAAAAAGCATAGATCGCCAGAGCCCAATACCTCAATTACACATTCACTATGTAACGTGTACCAACACAAAAGGTTTGAGTACGACATAGAAAAGCTAAACATGAATACCCATTACATATTAAAATGTATAAATTTGGATGATTTTAATTAAACATCATATGCATCAGTTATTATTTATTGACACAATTGTTCCATAAATAATTTTATTAAAAATACTTATTAACAATAATTGAACCCAGTCTCTTTCGTGGTTAAAACTTAGAGATAAAATAATTTCATGAAAATATAATTTTAAATCCGCACCAAACAAATAGTTGGTAATTGTTACCACGTACTAAAGACATGTACTCGCATGCTTCGCTTTTAACTTGCTTTCGATCATTCTGATTCATTGCGTGTAATCTGATAATGGGGAATTGCAAATCGATTCATATGACTGTATGTATGTACCTACGTATCTTATACTATATCAATCTCAGAGTAAAATTACTCTGACATACAAAGGAATAGAACGAAACGACAAAATTATAAGTATTTCTTTTTTTAGTCATTTAATTAAAAAATAATGCCAGAAACCAAGCAAAGATTATCGGACGTATCAAATTGAATAATACATATACACGATTTCTTTTAGTTTCAACGAGCAAATACGGTATTATGTCCAAGTTTCCACTAAGAGTTAACTTACTGTTGTATAAATATAAAAAGTATCTCGTGGTTTTATTTCGAATACTTACCTAAATTACCTATTATGGCTACCGACATAACGCTAGTTTAATACAAGCAAGAAGATATATTTACATAAATAAAATAAAAATGCTACAGAACAGGTGCTGAGCGATCGTCCACATAATAGCACGGCTGAGTAAACAAATTTGTAATAGGTACTTTAACTCGCATCAAATATTAATACGAATAACACGACAATATTATTGTACTAAATTCGCGTAACGTCTGACAAATTAATGTATGCAATTTTGATTGTCGACTTATAACTTACAAAATGACGTTTACACTAAGGTTTCTAGATTAATTTATTTTCAGAGAAGCATTTTACAACTTCGATTTTACCGTAAATAAATATTTTGTAAAAAAGTAATATATGTAAAACGTCTACTAAATTCATTTGGCTTATGCAAAGGCTCCTACTGCAAGTATTATGAACTTAACAATAATCAGGGAACTTAACATTAACATGTATAGTACTTAGAAATGTTCGATCTACATATTTTAAAAACCGTACACGGCCGGAGTTAATGTACTTGAACTCAGGTACATATATTTTATACCTACATTAGTATAACATTATATCATGCTGAATAGCAATTAGAATGATGAAAGCTCGTAACTAAATATGTCGGATGCTAATGTTAGAGACTGGGAAATATGACACCGATAACAATCTCGATTCACTTTCTTAAGTTTAAATGGAATTCTGACAATTAGGGAGTTCATATTAAATGTAAATAAGAAAGCAGTGGTAAAAATCATGTTTCTCCATAATTGTAGTTAGAACAAAGAAATTTTTAATAAGCATAAATAAAACCTGCTTAATTATTTGAACACTTGATTTTAATAATTTTCGAAACAGTTTAATTTGGTCGCCAAGAAGAAATACATTTCTTATTTTTTCTTAAAAAATATATTACTCATAAAATTATCAACGT
Organism: Phocides pigmalion okeechobee; assembly: GCA_018251015.1. Lineage (NCBI taxonomy): Eukaryota > Metazoa > Arthropoda > Insecta > Lepidoptera > Hesperiidae > Phocides > Phocides pigmalion. The sequence continues at coordinate 31,387 of DWON01000271.1, read as the reverse complement.
TGTACTTGAAATAGATTGTCGGAGCGCTTATTCACGCCTTGCAATAGTCTTCAAATCATAGATTTAGACTATTTTTTCGGTATTCTAAATCTATATATACATCAAACTATGGCCACTGCCACAATCAACGCGTCTACTCGAAAGATATAAATATTATCTCGTTGGTGTCAATGTTATCATCAGGTACAGAAACCAAACTAGGAATGTGCGTGAATATAAGTAGGTATTTTTATTTTATACATTTATATAAAGAGTTTTTCGAAGTATACATTTTTAAACGACTTCCAAAAATATCAAAAAGGCTAAAATAGAAGTAGTTACAATTACATACGTATGTTTAAAGTTGGTGAAAGCGGGTCGCTGTTATAGCTCCTACTTTGTATGTTAATTTTATTAATTTAGGATTTAATATGTGTAAAACATATGCATGTACCTAACATATTAATATTTAAAGATCCAAAAGTCAAAACATGTTAGTTAGTAATATTTTAAAAGTATAATAGGATCTCGAATAATCCTACATGCTTAAGAGTTTTGCATACAGTCGTCAAATATTTGTGAAGTCTATCAGTTCGCAATTGGCCAACTTCACTACACAACTGACAACATGACTCCGGCCTAACGCTTCGTATTCCGAGAGAAGACCCAGTAGAATAATAATGGGTGTATGGTGATGTGTGAACTTATGTGCATAATGCACAAATTAATTATCTCAACGGTGAACGGAAACTTTGTGAAGAAGCCAACATAAGAAACCTCTATGAAATTCTCAAATGTTGGGTTTCAACTGGAAGAAAATGATGAACGAGATTTTAACCATTCTATTATAACGCTCGTGTCCTACCGTAACTATTATATAATAACAAAAACTGTATACCTGTCTAAACAAACAATATTAATATAGTTAAAAGTATTAATAACATACCTACAAATAAAAAGTATTTATAGAAATTCATTACACGTAAATAGAATATTATATGGACATGAGAAATATTTTTTTTAATAAAAATGGAATGAAATTCTTAATTTTTCACGATATGCCACGATAAGCGAAAATAAAGAATGATGAAACTTAATCGGACTAAATCAACCTTAAATTTGTTTACAAATTTAGATCCAATACTGTTGAAATTTCAAACATTTCTAAACTTGGTAACGTAAAAAAGATTAAAATCAACAGCTTGAAAAGAGAATTCAATAAAAAATGTTACATCTTGAATGAAATCGACAACGTTTCGTACGAAACCTAATAGACCTTTTTGTACTTGAACGAAGAAAACAATATTTAATTCTCAATGACGTTAAATAACGACAATTTCCATAATCACACTTCAACACACTTTTAGCGGGACCCACCTTGTGAATGTAGCACCCATCTACTGGCGACCTATAAAGAAAAATATTAACGCTTTTCTATTTTAGCAAATATTACACAATAAGCGCTTACTTAAAGAAGTGCACACAAAATGAGTGGTAGAAAGTAGCGTCTGACCAGTACGCGATGCGGAGGTAATTCAGTGACTCACGCACCGCCATGGGAACAAACTATTTCTAAATTGTCATATAATTACAGCCTCTTCCTGTGCTTACTGCGTTCATCTGTTACTCTGTGAAATGTTTGCGTGTGCTCTGACACTCTTTCATTATTTTTCCATACTGTACCTACTATCCAACACCAGTTATTTAATTATAGTTCTGTAAACACGCACAGGATGGCAGGTTTTCTAAGCTCTCTCTGTTTAGCTATGTCAAATAGGTATTCATTTCTTCGTTTTAAATAGTGAAACGTTTGTATGACACAGTGGTAGGTATATTTACGTCATGCAAACTTTTATTTTCATGGATTTGTAATTGCAGTACATATTTAAACCAACGTTACAGATACTAGAAAACCAGTCTGTTATTTTAACAAATTTAACGAAGATGGCAATCATTGGCAATGGCCATATCCTATACTGTATGATATGTTAAACTTTAATGGACTTTTGTAATTAACTTAAATTGTTATCTGTTTAGAACATTGCGACTTCTCAAGAGTTTCTCGTGCGAGTGTCTCAAAACACCTTATTGTAGTGTTTCACGAACAACGGATATACTTGTGAAATTTCGTAACTTCTTTGTTAAGGAAGTAATTGTGCGAAAAACATTTACGTTTGTCGAATAATATGCGCATTCTTGCGGTGACTTCTAATTACAAAGAATAGCGATTGTAATCCAGAGACTTGTATTTAATGTAAGCTGACATAACCGCGCCTACCTATAGAAAGTTTTCTTATTTAATAAAAAAAAACATAATTTCTAATGCAATTACATAATTAATGAAGTCAGATTGATAATATAAAGAGCACTGAAATTTTAATATTTTATTCAATCACGCTTGCATGGATTTATTGAAATAATTCAGAGTTTATAATCAAACTATAATATCTGTTACTCTTAGATTGTTTATTTAAATCATTGTATTTGCTTCAAAATAAACCGTAGTGGCAGTTTTTATTATAATTGACCATATAAAATTGTATACTGAGAGTTTAAGCTAAATCTCCTCAATTTCTCATTAAAAAAATTGAATATACATATTATTTCAATAATTATTAAACAAACTCCTAAAATAGATTCAAGTCGTAAAACGAAACACGAGTATAGTGATACTGTTACAGTAATTCATCATATTATAACATGGTTGACCTACATATTGTAAAATTGGTCTTCTAATGGCAACGCAGATTGAGTTGTGGCAAAGGAAACTGAGTTACGTGAGCGCTCTGAAAGAATGGCACGCGTCTTGCAATATAACCTCGAGTTCGAGTAATTGTATAGAGCCGACAACTAGCCCCACTAATTGTTAACAGTACGAGCAAACTATTTGTTATGACATTTCCTTTAAATTACATATATTGTAGCACGAGAGGTAACTTAAACACCTCATAGAGACTATACTCGTAAAGATTCTACTTTAAACTTCTGTTGTTTATTGATGATAGCTTACATAGTATAATGTAAAGTCGTATATTTAGAATGACAAAGTAATAAAATTTTATGGAAATAATTATGCATTAATCCTACTTTTATGTCACGTAAGTACAACTCAAATTATAATTGATAAATTAACTACGCTTAAAAAATTCGCAGTTCAAACATTTCTTGCTTGTGTAGATAAATTAAATATTGAAATATATATATCCAAAGAAATAATACATTGTAGGAAAATAATAGTGTGTAAATTTTATTTGACAGATAGACCTCGAATTAAATAGAAATATAATATAATAGACACATAAATTGAAGAATTTACAATCGTTTCCGAATATTAGCATAGGTATGTGGCTCAGTTTATTATAAACAAAGTAACTTAAAACTAAACAAATTCAATTATGATGTGGAAATATTGCCGAAGTAAAAAGTAACGAACATGAAAAGGCTCTTACATCAGCCTTAGCTCAAACAACTGCAGCTAAACAATGGAATAATAGATCCGTCACTTATGTGACCAAAAAATATGGCAAGAGTTAAACACAATATGACAAAAGGCTACAGGTGGATCTACAGACATTTACATTTTTGTCATTCTTTCATCTACTTATCGATACACGTAACAAAAAACATAAAAATATACATTTGACATTACTTATTTTTTATTATATTGCATAGGTTTTATTTCAAATACGTGACATAGAGATTTCAACCAAGGACCAACGTCGGCTATGACTCGGTTAAAAAGCTAGTGTAAAATAATATTTACTGATTACTTATAAAATTTTATTAGATAAGCTATACAAAAATTTCGTAACAATAAATAGAATTTTATTTTTACACGATTATAAAAGAAAATTTCATTTATTATGTTAAAATCAACTTTCACTTCTAGATTGCGTATGTTTGCGCGTTTACTACTTAAGGTAGGAAATGATTAACAATGAATACATTTAATAGTGTAGTGCAATAGATAAGTAATTAGGTATACATCCATTTTAACTTGAATTGAGTCAGTTAGGCGAAACTATGGAATCAATATATGTGTTAATTATTTTATTAAATTTGAAACAGGCTTCATATCCTTTTCGGGTATAACGAGGAAGGTGTTTTAATATTAACAGCACAGGTGCATTTGTTATTGTACTCGTTTGAGTATTCTTGAGGATTATCAAGATGGCCGCCTTCATTGTTAGTGGGTATAACGACAACCATACTTTTCCGCCGAAACGCAAGTATTGGTTTATATTTAGTGTATGTTGGTGATATGAACCCAGTCGAATTGCACAAACACTATGCAATGCTTTTCACGATTGGTAAGTAGTGACCACTAAACATTAAGTAGACTACAACGCCTGATATCTACTTAAACGACAAAGAACGAACCAAAGTGAACCCGACATACCTTCAGTCCCTGGAGATGCGCTTCAGAGTTGTGATCGACTTTGGATATGAAGAAGCCAGTCGCGAACTCTCGTCCTCCTCGTAATGAGAACCCGAAGGCCGGTGCTGCGCGTCGCGGCCGCAACAAGCGAACAACGCGGATGCGACGCTCCACAGCCGCGGACAACTCTGTCCGAGACCCCGACGTGGTCGTTGATGCCGTTGACGCCGCGTACATTGTTCTCTAGAACCGAAACACAATAATGTAAAGGACGTAGTCGTCATGAGATTCCCGGCAGATGAAAATCATAGATATTACAGGTTATTGTAACAGTTTATTATTGAAGGGTCAGAAATTACATAAAAGATAAAATAAATAAAACCACCGAATTTCTGAGAACCAAGTTAGTCGCCTCGTTTGTAAGTGTAGCCAGCTTACTTAATTAGGTACTTACAAAATAGCTAAACTCGACTGCAAAGTACGTGACTGTAGATACTTTTTAAATTTGTGTTAAAAATGTTAACTATGATATTTATAATACTTTTAATTAGTTATTTACTAGCTTTTATTAAATTATTTTGTATACTAATAAAATTTTGTTTTTTACTTTTTTTTTTTTTGGTTCACACACGCCATATTTAAATATTTTACCATATATCGCTTCTACCTTTAAAACGTATGTAAGAATACCTCTTAAATTAAGATCTCTCTAGGTTAGGCTACAGAACATTTAATAGAAATATACATGTCCTAAAAACTGGTCGTATAAAAACAACGATGACAACGCAAAACCCAGCTAATGCCAATCGGCTGCGAAAAATGATGTAAGATAAATAATTAACAATTATGAGGAAAGGACATCTTTAAGCGATCCACAATGCCTGAGAATTTCAAATATCTCATTTGAACAGTGGGCTATGTCCTTCATGATTAGCTTAATTGTGAAGGATTAGCATTCATTTTATCAGCGGATGGGACTGATGATTACTGAAGGTATATCCACCATATTTCAAATTACATATTACAAGACCCTAAAACCAAAATGATATTTGAAATAATTAGCACGTTTAGCATGATTGATTGTTCCATTGAGGAACAATACCTAATACTTTACTTGTTAAAATTTGAAAGGAGTTACACTGCAGTCGGTTGTAATAATAAAAAGCGATTGAACACCATTATGTTATTCGTTAAACCTATGTAATTGATGCTATTATTTATTATGTTATTTAAATTTTCGCCTAGCCTGTGATTCTGAAGATTCAGCGTAGGTACTTTTTCATTTATAAGTAAATAGTGTTGATTTCCTATTATTTGTCAATTTATAGATAGGTATGCAAGAGTTAGAAATAAATTTACTGATATTGATGATATCAAAGATTTACGACACAATGACCATGCCACTACTGGAATAGAAATCAAAATCAAACGGTCATACATAAATCTAAATGATAGAAAAATGTAGATGGCTGCGAGAGAACTTGAATATCCATGGCAACATAGATACTGGCGCTGTATATGTATGGTTGTATGAAACATTTTATTTTATTAATTAAAATAGATTTTCTATTATTTATTTCATAGAGTTATACAACTCTACTTGTGTGCAAATAAAATAAAAAAAATTAGATTATAATAGTCTTTTGTAATGCTTACAAGTATTCACGAATTAGGAAATATCCGTTGATAATATATTTTACGTGTGTTCGTTGTATTTTCCGGCGGTAATATTACCGGATGTTTACCTAAAAAAACACCGAAATATGGTTGGTAAAAACGGAGGCACGTAGGATAACGGATCCGAATAACAATCTAATCCTGTCCTTGAATCCATAATTACAACAAAAGTATTACAACCAAAATTCATAAATTGAAATTTCGTAAAAGTTTAGCTAACATATGTACCTACTCATGAAATCTAGGAAGGGAAAAGAGATATTTTTAATAAATGTAAGAAAAGTAAAAGTTATAGTTATAGCCTTCCATAGACTGCAATATAAGTTGCAAAGTAGAAGTTATACGACCTCACCATAGACATCGCTAACCAACCATTTCCATCTAGAATGGGAATGTCATTCTGTGCAATATTAAACCCAAGAAATATATTAATACCCAAATCTCATACAAATAACTCCATCTACATTTCGGTAATGTCAGTTTTAAGGTAAAATGAAATTTCACGGGTAGGAGACGTGTCGTTTTACGTATTATTGTTCCTTTGTATCTGACATTTGTACATATCCTAATTAAATATGTTCTAATAATATACCACTGTGCCAAATTATAATATAGTTCAGGCCAATAATTACTATATTGTCTACCCCAATATATGAAATAAATACTAAATGTTTTAAGTAAACCATACGATGCACTTTTACTCGTATGGACGGGGTTAATATTCGCCGAACGGCATTATCGTACTGCATGTTAAGTAATGATATCAGTGCACGTAAACGAAATGCATTACAGTCAATTCGCAACATCTAACGAAGAAATAGTATCTTCTTAATGCAGAAAACATTTAATGATTTATACTAAAATTTTGAGGACGTATGTAAACAAAGTAAATCGTAAGTATCTAATTTTTCCTCGGGAAATCTAGATTGAAATGATAATATTGTTTACTGGATATTAATTATCAATTTATTTAACAATTATTAAACTAACCGAAAACATCTTGCGGAAACCCACATGCTAAAGAATTCTCCATAATATCCTTGAAGCGTGTAGGTAAACTCTACCTGTTTCATACTAAAATTAGAGCTTATCCCTTACTTGAGGAAGGTAACAACGATGAAGATCATTATCTATTAAAGCAAGAATGAGACAAATATACGACTTATATTTAACAGGACAATAAATGTGATTTGAAAATATAAAATTGTAAAAAAAAGATTACAAACGATCATAAGCATTAGTGAACTTTTGTCGAATTACAATTTGATTACCTCTTAACATGACGTAAGAATACTGTGTCCAATAGGAGACAATGTTAAATAACATGAGTTATATGCACTGTATGACTATTTAATATATTTTTATATTATGTAAGTGCTCACCGAAGTACACTTGTAATTTTTATTGCATTTTTAATCGACAAGTAAACTAAACACATATTTTGAAATAAATGCACCTACTAAATAAAATACATTTTTATTGCAAAAACACATATAAGATTGCGTTAAAAAACTTTATCTACGGAGAATTAAATAATTCTGTCATCACATTATGACAAAAAATAATTTACAAAACTATTATTTTGTTCATTTAAAAAGGTTTAACAAATTCAACTTACGAAACAGTGTTAGATAAAGGAATAGAACTAAATTACGATAATTTCACGTAGGTAATTCATATAGGCATTATTAAAAAGTACAAGAAAGGCGAAATATTTGGTATTATTATATATGTTTGTTCACGAACAATTAAAAAAAATGTGATCGGAAAATTAAAAAAATATCTAGATATTGGCAATAGCGTCACCTACTGAATGGATCTTTATCTAAGAACTATCCAACTGACCCCATAAATACACGAAAAACCATTAAAATCGAAGAAGCCATTTGGATGGAGAAGAAGAAGAATTAAGAACAGAGACATACCGATATTTTATATATAAGATATTCAATCTACTACACGTCCTTCATCTGAAGGGAGCGTGCACCAAAATGGCAAGACGAGCCGTTTATTATTGTACTCGTGCATTATTTTACACACTATTGTTGTTACACTTGCAAAGTGCCTTTGACATTCGACGGGATGTTGCAATGCGATTATGTACAGTAGGCCATGAATAGACCACAAAAACGTAGAGAATGGATACGATTATAGCATCTCCTTGGCATTACCCACGTTATGATAAACGTTACGTCAAAAAGAAAAACTCAAGAAGAACAATGTTACCTCAGATTTTTGCATCATCACAAAGAGAGTTTTTATCGGTATTATTAACTTAAGACTAATTGCTAAGTTGAGAGTAAGTTATTTGCCCTTGAATTTTTGGCGGATGTTTATTCAGAGCTTGATACAATACAAATAGTCTTTGTTATAATGTTATAGTGTAGTTAACAATAAAAATGTTAACAAAAAGACTTGAATTTGATTTCCACAATAGGGCTCCTATCACTAGACAGCGATCTCTGCCAGACAATCTTTAGAAGAATGTAAAATAGACAAAAAGCGAAAAAAGTAACGTTTAAAATTTTAAATAATAACTATATAGGTATATCAATACTCCCAATCATAAAATAATCACAATATAATAAAATTATATAATATACAACATTGCCCATATAAAGAAAATAAAAAGAAATGCTAATGAAGGAAAGAGGTGTCAGTAAAATGATTAAGGTACACTATATTGTGACAAATTTAAAATTTTTTCTTAAGTCAACTTAATATTTTTCAGGAAAATGTCCTACGCGCTTCTTGAATTCTTTAAATACACCTTTGAATGCTATTATAATACATTACAATTCGGTGCCGTCGCAATGGAATAAGTTGTCAAAGATACATACGAATGCGCGGGGTCACGGGATGGAGGTATCGCGGGGCCGGGACGGGACGGGGCACGAGTGCAGCTCCTCAGTGGAGCAGTACAACGACCTCGCACTGCAGTCTGCACAGCCTCCCAGATTCAACTCGCCATGCCACTAATCTCCGTAACACTTGTCATGCTAAGTAGAGATTTATTCGCGAATAGATACAATTAATCGTGTATGCAATGATTCTACATATAAAATGATACATTACAATTTTATCGATTTTATTTTATAGGCCCAAAGGATTAGTTTATGATGTTTTCTCTATATCAATATTAAGTTGACCATAATAACTAAATGAATACGTCACTCTACTCGACATGTTATAAGAGTTATCCACGAACGTTAAATTTGATATGCGTATGATCGTTTGATTTGTTTAAACTTATGACCAAATAGTAGAAGTGAAAGTTTAGACAGTACGAAGGAGCACTTGGCACTACATTTTTATTTACGTAACTTCAAACATTCGCGAGCGAGCAGTCCCGATTGGATGATTGATTTGTCATGTAGGCTTAAGATTTATTCTTAACATTAAATTAAACTATCTTGGTGCTTATATTTCTTTATTATAAGACAGCGATTAGGTAAGTTAAGCGTTACGCTGGTAATAGTTTTCTATCAATATTTAATTTTTATAAAAAAATGTAAGTATTAGTCTTCCGTGCTGTTATGTATATAACAGGTATTATATATTTTCATTTATATATTAAATAACTAGTTTTTTTCTTAAACTACGTATCACTTATGTCTGATTTAAAAGGCTTTATCCTTGATATAAAATGATTGAATAATGTGTAAAATATGTATTGGCAATACATAATTATAACGATTTCTCTATATAATTTTATTATCAAGAAGTTAATATTTAATGCGAGTATTCCCATGCAATGCAGCGCACGCCATTTGCAAACGGTCAGTCACACTAATACCTACCTAGCTATACCTACTTCGTTCCTGGGGTCGTTGCTGAAACCCTACAAAAGCCTGTTCAACTTATTATGTACTTACACTTGAATGGAATTAATGATAGGTTGTATCAACGAGGATAAGAACTTAAAAACCCTTAACCCATTTTAACACTGACTTATTAATATATATATAACTCTCAAGTCCATCTAATAATAAATGGTTACTGTCCCCTGGGGACATATATGATTAAAACTAAATTGGATTAACACATCCACAAAAGTTGGCAAAAGGATACCAGTAGTAATGAGGAACACAGGCTAACTTTATCCTCCGATATTATAAGCAATCTTGTTTGAAGATTCAGGACCAGCTCCGTGTAGCAAAACTATGGCAAGCAACGTTTTTATTTATTGTCCTGCGATTAGATGTGAACTTATCTTAGAGTGAAAATCCCATTGTCTAGCATATATAGGATTCTTTGCGTTATTTTCATTTATCTTTTAAGCAAATCCGTAAAAGCTACAAAGATCGGTAATAAAAAGTATGCGGCCAAACTTATCTTAACTATTCACTGCTTCCCAACTACATATGAAAAAGAGGTGTCTGAAGTCTATATCAGATGTGTTTTTACTTGGTAAGATTACACAATACTTAGCATGTACTAATTTTCAAGTAAATCTGTCTTAATGTAACGTTCAAAAATAAAACAACTTTATTTTACTTCTATTAGAAACAAATAGGTCTGGGTCAAGGTATCTGTTCAATTGGGATTGGTAGGAACATGCCTCATTTTCGTCCTCTGGATGGACGGAATCATTTGAAGATATAATAGTGGAAAAGAAGGTAGGATCAAGTTGGACAATAGTATCGCCGCAGGCGAACGTTAAAGACATCTACCATCTATAATTATGTTACTAATTAATTCAAATTATTATGTTACTATTAGATCTTGTATAATAGCTTTCGTTCTATTAAATAAAATGTAAATGAGTTACTTGCTTACTACATGCTTCATAACGAAATATAAAATTTGTCAAAATCAATTGCATAAGTGTCCGCCACTGCGGCCCACATTAGAAACACAAGATATTTATGTCAAATTACAATGAACATTTCAAAATTCTAACAACAAAGACTTATTCGTATATAACTTTTAATCTTGTTTAGGTATAAGCCAGCTCAAAGGCTTAGGGCTAGAGCACGATTAGGTCTTCATAAGTGTACAAATCTATATCCATATAATGCTTTTTCATGTGTTAAAAGTAGAAAACGAATATGCTGACCACGTCATATTCAGTCGCAACTAAACACATTGAGATGAATGACGTCTGAGGTTATATGTCTTGTTGCTACTTCTGGGGACTACGATTGATGCCTCGCTAGTATGTGCAGCCGGCAACCACAATATTGTAAGGGAATAAGACAAAATTTTAAAGCGATTATCTGCAAGACTTATTTCACGATACAATGCAATGAACCCTACTTTATACTTTTGTTGTAAACTGTCCTTGAGTAGTCCAAAGACTGTCCTGGTTGCATCGTCAGATCAAGGTACCATACCACATTATTAGAATGACACTGCATAAATGTGATTTTACTAAAGAAGTCGGAGTCACTGTAAGAAATATCCATCACATGAATGAAATAATCAACATGATTAAGGAAAACAGCGGACTTTTTAAAAAGGATGTGATTAAGTGTAATTAATAACTATTCAAAATAGATTTTAGAGCTACAATATCACACACACTTAGACACAGGACAAACTTGGCAAAAATAAAAGAAAACGTTTATTAGTGATACTTTTGTAATCAGTTGAGAAAGGTAATGAATTTTACGTAAAAAAATAATTTGAAATCTTTTAATAACTTTGTTATTCCAGAGTGCATCATGTCCCACGCGATAGCTTTTGTCTGATAAATGAAAGCGTAACTTAACGAAGGTTCAGCGAGGTTCAGTGAGGTTCACCTAGGCGTAGACACAGAAGTGCGATATCGTGGAGCACTGCGCAGGTGGCGGGGCCGCTCAACCGTGAATCCCCCGCGCCTCGGTCGACAACTGTTCCATGTTTTTTTTCTCGGTCTAGTAGAGAGCAACGGCCTCATCAACTCACCACTAAAATCATGGATTTTGAACAAACCTTAGCCCTCTCGGTGAAATGAAAGTTGAACAATGATATCATCTAAACACAATACACGCAGCGTTAAATATTTTTTAATATTTCATCTGTTCGTTGTTAGTTGAATATTTGTTTATTTTTTAAAATATAATATTGTTATTAAATTGATGTTGGATTACCAAAAACTAAATATGTAAACCATAAAATTGTCAAATAGTCGTAAATATTACTGTAATGTATTCTGGGAATATTATCTTACAAATTCAAATAAATAAATATGAATGTCAGAAAATCTATTTAAGTCAAGTTAAGAAATAAAGAAAAAACATCGTTATATAAATACTGCAACAATATTATTACAACAGTATTTTACTGGCCAATTTTACAACAGCACAAAGAAATACAATCAGACAAAATAAAATATATAGGTACTTATTAAAAGTGGGTAATCAGAATATTATTCACACTCAATCGTAAAGTGTACAAATATTAAAGTACACACAATAATTGACATAGTTATTACAAATACTTTAATAGTGGTATCATTCAAACCAACCTAACAATGGAAATAACGGATCGATACTGCTAGGATACAAAACAAAAACTTTGGGGAAGTCTGCAATTGAGGGGATTCATAATTTCCGGTTAATGTTGACGAAGCCCGACGATAAGGATCACATTACCTGACAAATAACTTTAAAATTCGAACCACAAATAAAAAGCAAACTTGTTTATTATATTTCAACGAATATTGGTTTAAAACCGGTGGGATTTTCTGAGGTCGACGTAAGAATGATATTGTATTTTGAATCGGGCTGAATAAGCCAGTGCTGGCTAAGCTAGAAATGCCGTAAAATAACCGGCACTCAAACCGGCCTCGCCGACTCGTCGCCAATTAACCGCGTCCGACCTCTGGAGTCCTAAGGGTTGCTACTCCCGCAATTTTATAAAAAATGTATTATAAAATAATATAAAAGGCAGCTTAAAGATTAAGAAATGCTTTATATTACTGATTATAAGCAGCACGGGCTTACTATTATTATGCAGTAATATCACATAATGCTCTCAAGGTCTGCTCTCCACTCATGTTTTTGATTCATTTATTAACTTTCTTCGCAAGGCAAATATTTCAATAAAAATACAAGTTTTTAATTACCTATATTAATACGTAATACCTGCGTGTGAGTTACTATATAAAGTTATATCAAAGCAAATAAATCTATATCATTCACAATTTATGTACAATAACGGTATTAAAACATTTTTACGCATCCTTAAAGCATCCGCAAAGTCCAAGTCTTTATAATAGGTAGTTTATAATCGTAATGATCTTTGATTCACAGGAGTGCTTACAACAATACCGAACTGAAATCGCACATCATTGCGCAACGATACCCGTAATCTTGGAGCAACGGCGCGGCGAGGCATTGCTGCATTATTATCTACGTTTCAACGCAGACATTCCTGTCCACCGCGATAGCCTAGTGGTTTAAGCTTCTGACTTCTCACATGAGCTGTCTAGGGTAGAAATACTTGTCACGCATTTCAGATTTTTCGAAATCATCCGCATATATATTTTTTTTATGTTATAAAAGAAACTTGCATTCCTGCATGTAATTCTCAAAGATTTATGAAGTTTACTAATCCCAAACTGTAATGGTCTAATAGACTATGATCAAAACCTTATTACTGTAGAATCCCTTGTCCAGCAAGGCCATTAGCTGGTGATGATGATGATAATCCGTTCACAATTATTAGAGAATTTTACCACGACCAAAACAATCCAATGAAAACTTGCAGGATTCGCATTTTACAGATACCCATGAGTCGTCTATTTAGTGTACCTATTTGTTTTGCCAATTTAGAACTACGTCGGTACCTATTGAACTTCAAGATACGTATGCAAAGTAATAACGATTATGGGCATTCTAAGGTTCTATTGTATTCTCTGTGAGTTTTAAACTGCAAATAGGCAAATTAAAATCGAATTCAACTTATTGTTTTTTTTATTCTATATTTATCTTCACTATATTCTCTACTTACGAGTTTAAAGTCACAAATGAAAGGCGGGGCAATAGAAGATAGCGGTTATAAGAAGGCAGAAAGAAATCGTTGGAAAAGCTTCAGATACCATGAATGGATGGAAAGTGCTCAGGAACAAGACGTAGCAGTTTCTGTTCACACGCGACCATAGAAAGAAACTGTTCTCATACATTATATACGCATTCAACAATGATATACATTGATACTACAGTTTGCTGTTACTACAATCTTTTTATTAAATAATAGAAACAAATCTTGGATAAGTGAAGTAAGTCAAATTGGATGTAAGTGACGCTAAATAAAACAGAACTATCTTTAGATAAAATAAAATATAGATACTACTTAATGATACTAGTCTATCATTCATATTAAGCCAGAAAAACTAATTTTCAAATAAATTTTGTTTATCCTTAATATTGCCTAAATAATAATATTATAAGATAATAATATTTTTTTACAGGTCAAACATTGAATACTAAATAAAAAAAAACATATCGACCTAGATAACTCAAAATCTTATTAAAGACACAGTACTGTTCTAAGTCAGCCTTGTTTTTATAATTATTTACCGACATAATAATATAATCAGTAATAAGTAATCTAAGTAAGATCTGGTAAACTGAAAAAGAAATCTTTACAAATTCAATATTTTTTAAGTGTTGAATGTAAAATAATGTGTCAAATTTGAAACTGGCTGTATGCTAATTTCTAGTATAACGGACTAGAACTAAAGATAATGCTGTATTGTATGTGATAAGTTGATACTATAGATAGTGTCAAATGATCGATATAACAATTTATCTCAACTAAACTCGAAAACACAATATGATCAGATTATATACATATGTATTTTCCTTTTAATAGTAAGTTACTTTATTTTGTCTTAAAGTTATCACAAACTTATTTTTTACACTATTTACCAAATAAATTTGAGTCAAGATTAACAAAGCGAAGTGTAATAAAAATACATTTACAAACCTTATTATGCAGTATTAATTCCGTTTCAAAACCGTCTTTCACCAACAACAGAAGTTGAGGAGCGAAACATTGTGATCTACTAATCCTTAAAGATCTATGTAGATAATTTTATTCACTTGAATGTCTTTCTAATTCACTGTTTCACTGTCCAAAATTTGAAAGGAGATTTAACTCACGGTAGTAGGAACAAAAAAATACAAAATTCACGGTTGGATTATGGCGACAATGACGGCAACCGGCTGGAATTTACACAATCGCTCGGCAACAAGCGTGAGCGTGCGCTCTGCACGCCGCTCCGACACAAATGGTAAACTGTTTACTGTAATGAAGGCAGCCAAAGAAAGTTCGACGTCACTTACTATAATATAGAAGCCTTTTTACATACCCACTCATAGAACTTAATTAATCTCTATACCTAACCCCAACATTGCTCATAAGATATAAATTACATTTTCCTTGGCGTTCTCTATTGTTATATAAGTAAAGTTTTGTAAATAAAATTAATAATGTTTTAAGACTAATTTATGTAAGTTAATCACATAATAAAGATGAAATTAGTCACAAAAAATAAACGTGACAGTTTGCAAAATCTCTGTCATAATTCTTATTTATCCATACAAAGTAGATTCTTTTTAATAATATTTCATTAATAATTTTTCAAACATATTACAATATATAAAGGAAAAGGTCAACCATAATTTAAATAAAAATCGTCACATCTGAACATATTTTATTAATAGCACAACAACACTAAATCTAAAATTCTTATTTTATCACATCTTTACAATTTCTTTACCATCGCATCCGAACCCATGTGTCATAATTATACAGTTTACAAAGATATGCTGCCTTCCATTTCTAAAATATCACCCAAAAATACAGCCTTCTCTATAACACTCAATACCCCAAACCTTATTGGCTTCAAATACACCTATATATACAATAAACATCTATGTAACATCGATTAAATCAATAAATTTCTAAAATACATCAAGTTTAACAACAATATTTTTCTATTCAATTAGGCATATTATATTAATTGTAACGTAATACGTATCTCGGAGATAACAGTATTTTGTTGTTCGCACTCTGATGCTGCTGTAATGTGCGTGTGCGGAGCGGGAGCGCTGCGAGCCGCCCGCCGCGCCCGGCCACCTTCAATATTTACATTACATGGGGATCCTAATATTGATTGACGGCTATCGGGGCGCGATCTCTTCGTACGTCTAGGTGACTACTCTATCGTTTCTCGTAGGAAAGGATAACGACCACTTTTTACTATACATTACGCATACGTACGTACCTTCATGAATTCAATTTTCATTAAATAGGTCCAAACGGTACGAGGAAATCTATATATTTTGAAATAAATAGATTAGTTACTTGTAAATCTGGGTACAAAAATCATTCATGGGATAAAACTTGACAAATTTAAGTTAATAAGAAATATCAAAATAAATTCGTCTAAAAAAATTAAAAACCGCATAACACACGTTTCTTACAATCTAATAATCTAGAAATTCAGTAAAATATCGACGAGTCTAATTACTAACCTGATTTGACACAACGGTTACATAAATTTAAATATAATCATAGTAAACACTGCAAAAATGTACTTCACTATAATTAATATCATGATGTATCATACACTAAATTAAACTCAGGAAATTTAATACTGTTACTTTCTTTTAATACTTACTACTTTATTATTAAACATAATGTCCTATATTTAAATATGCTAATAGGTATGATACATTTGTATCTACTTTGCCAAAGGCCTGTATGAAATTGTCAGTAAATACGTTAGGAATGAAAAAAAACATTTGAAATACAGATAATCAAATTAATGATATTATGTGTACATAGAATTGGCTCTAATGTTCATTAAATAGCAAGTATATTATTTACTCATCATTAAATCTGGATGAGGTATCTTTTACAACTATTCTGATAATTGAAACTATGAAACATTTTTGTCTCGTGAAAATATTGTAAAAGAAAACTTACAAGCTAGGTACAGTCAAGAAAAAAAACACAAATATACAGAATAATTGCAAACTGTGTAATCATTCCTGATTATATTAATTCAATGGGGCATTTGTGAAAATAAATGCAGAATAAGAATAAATATATAATGAATTCTGATAACAAATGTACACAATAAATAACATTGATAAAATTCAGATATTTTGCAATTCAAATATTTGATGAACATTTACTAACTGTCAAACAACTCTAATAGGTGCTCATTTCATTTCACTTGTGAGTTACATTTTTTTTTGAGATATTGAAAAGAACAGATTGAACACATTGTAAATAAATATTTTATAAATGAATTGTGCTATTCCTTATTATTACAATGAAAAAAATTGATATACCTATTATATTATTTTTTAAAACTTATCCCGTTAAATTGTAAATAAGTAAAGCAACAAAATGTAATTACTTGACAATTTATGAGTTATGACAATCTGTTAACAGAGTAGATACAGCTTTATAAGAAATTTGTGCAATAAATAGACGGATTTTATTATAAAATACAGTTTGGACGTACATACATATTTTCAACGCAATATCATTGAGCATGAGATTATTGTGATACCAAAATGACTACATTGACATTAAAACTGAAGTAAATTACATTAATTATTTTTTTATATAAATTTACATATATTAAATTTATAAGA
Organism: Phocides pigmalion okeechobee; assembly: GCA_018251015.1. Taxonomy (NCBI): domain Eukaryota; kingdom Metazoa; phylum Arthropoda; class Insecta; order Lepidoptera; family Hesperiidae; genus Phocides; species Phocides pigmalion. The sequence goes on along the minus strand of DWON01000271.1, from coordinate 13,750 downwards.
AGGAACAAAAGTTTAAGTTTATTAGACTCAAAGTCAAAAAGGCAATTGAATGTTTACCTACCGACAATGTTGAGTTTACAACTCGCTCAAATTTTAATTAAGCATTTTACTATCTGTGTTAAGATGAATAGTGTCACAAAATTATGCCAAAAAATAAACCAATCACGAATCAAGCTTACAAGCTCGTATCTTAGATCTATTTGATAATAAACAATCAATAGTTTGCGTATTATCTGTTACTACCCTGACTTTAGAATTTTCTCTCGACGTCGCAGACCAATGTAATAGAATATTTTTTCACGTGATTGATACTTTTCATTTTTAAATAATGATATAAATTGACACTGTCTGAGACGAACGAAATCATCTCTAAATTGCATCAAAAATTCAAAGTATAATATTGTCTATGAAAAATATTAAATTGTCTTTCTTAGCACCACTAACCTCATCTTACTAATCAATTTCAAACACCTATAAATATGTGTTTAAAAAAATGCCAGCATTTGAAAGGTTAAATTTGCATCATCCAATTGTATTCAATGATGGTTTATAATATGCGCACAAAGTTAAATTGCGCACAATGCATTCACAAATAATAAAAAATGATAATAAAAGTACATAGATGCATTTAAAATATATCGTTAATTCAAACATACAACTACTATACCATACAGTCAATTCCAAACATTGTATGAGCAAAATATACACTTTTAAATTCTAGTCTACTCAAACCACGTGGCTGAAAGATTTTTCGTCTAATATTTTGACAACCGCACATCTCTAAAATCTATAATTATTTTATTCGCCACGTATTCAACATTTATATTCTAAAATGGCACTACTATTTTATATTTATACTACCACTATCATAATACAGAGAAGTTTAGAACATTTTGAAGTTTAAGAAAAACTTTAGTGCTCTGCTCTGATATTATATACTTTACATTGTGGCAAATCATAGCGCTATGGGAAAATTTCTTAATTCTTTCTCTAGTAATCTTGAGATAAAATTATGAGCCTACGTTAAGTTAACGTTAAATATTCCCATGTTTATCAGGCAAGTTCGTTTTTGAAGGTATTTTTTGACTTGTTGATTTGGCAAGCGTTGAAGTTGTCGTATTACTTGTGGTGTGTATTGAGCTAGCGGTTGATGATGATTTGGCACTTGATACGTTATCTGGTTCAACTTTTGATATAACAGATGATTTAGTATCAGTGGGTACAACAACTGACTGTTTTGACGTTACCTCTGTTTTTGTTACCAAAGTGGAACTCGTAGGCTTAGGAGTTACAGATTTCTTTTCTGTTGAAATTTTATTTTGTACCTCGTCAGTTTTGTGCGGCTTCGAAGCTACGACATTTTTCAAACCTGTACTTTGGCCAATTTCTTTAGATACGGGAGCATCTTTCGATGCCTGTTTAGTAGTAATAGAACCTTTTGCCGTAGTTGTTATAGGTGACTTGATTGCATGCGTGGAGATTGGTTTAGGAGCTGTTGTTTCCTTAATGGATTTGTCTTGTACTGATTTACTAGTTAAAACTGAACTCATTGCCGTTTTATTATCTTTTACTGGAACTGATTGAATTGGGGTTGTTGACTTCGTTGGTTGGATCGATTTTTGAGCAATACTCTTGCTAGTAACAGTGGTAGGTTGTGTCTTTTCTATTACAGAAGTACTGCTTTGACTTGAACCTATCACTGTGGATTCTGATTTTATGGGACCTGTTGATTGTACCGTGGTAACTGTAGGGATGGATTTTTGAGATAGATCTTTGGTAGGAACAGCAGTAGTTGTCAAATTTACTGACATACCTTTTTTAGGGTCAGTTGACTTTTCAACAAGTTTTTCTTTCAGCACTAAATCTGATTGTATCGCAGACGTTAGCTGTGTCGATTGAACTTTAGCACTTGACTTCGTAGAGTCACCTTTATTAGTTACCGCAGTAAGTATTGAATTGTCTGTAACGGTTTTGGCAACTTCACTAGGACTCTTTATTACTTTTTTTTCTATGGCTAAGTCTGATTTGACTGTTGATTGTAGTGGCTTGACTGGAACGTTTGATTTTGTTATAGGTTTGCTAATTACGTTTGAACTCACTGATTTTGTTTCCTTCAATGAATCTAATTTGAGTGCACTTGTTGATTGTATTGGTTGAACTGGATCTGTCAGCTTAATACCTATTTCTTTGGAAGTAGTAATAGAAGTAAATGGTAAATTCTTAGTTATTAAAGGTTTGTTATCTTGAGTAGAACTCGTAGGTATTATTGTTTCTTTTACTGTATTCACTTTCTGTGATTCCTTTGGCTGTGTTAAATTATCTTTAGTTATACTAGTCGACGCGACTGCGCATGGAATTGAAGGTTTTTCAATTCCACCAATGGTAGTATTGATCACATCTTTTGAAAGTTTTAAAGAATCATTATTTGTCATATCATCTAACTTATCACTTTCACATACAGTATTTTTTTGACGTTGCAATTGTTTACCGCTGCTTGTAGTGCTTATAATTTTATCTTCTTTTTTCTTAAAATCAATATCTTTCACTAACGGGGATTTCAAATTAGACGTATTTTGTTTATCAGAATTTTTTTGTTGAGATATATTTTTTTCTTTCAAATTACTATCAAGCTGTTCTTGAATTGATTTGTATTTTTTATCTAACGTCGCATTTATTGGTGGTGTGGCTGTGGTGGCTTGTGGTGTAATTTGACTTGCTTTTAAATTATCGTTTTTTGTATCACTAGATTGATTTAGTAAATTTAATTCAGACTTCGTCGTTGCTACTGTAGATCGGTTGTCTAATACGTCACTCAATTTGTTTATCATATGTTGAGTGCTTGGTCTATAAGGATCAGATCGTCCGAATCCTGGTTGAACTAAATGTGAAGAATCCGACTGCTTTGTATTTGATAATTGAACTTTATCGTGAAAACCACTTGATTTTAATATACCACTACTCGTGCTTGGTAAAATAGATTTGTTCTGTCCATAATCTGTAGAAATTCCGGCCTTCACAACATTGCCTTCTACAGTTGACAGAATTGGCACTGGCGTCACTTGAATTGGTTCCATATTTTTTGTAATATTGTCTGCATGAATTTTAGCAGTTGTAAAAATAGACGATGTTTCATTAGAATGCATAGCGGGCTTATTTCCACTTATTTCAACCAAAACAGGACTTTTAACAGTAGTAACAACCACAGAACCGTCATAAGTTCCAAAAATATTCGTATTCATATGATTATGTAGTGTTCTTGATATATTTGAACTGATAGTTGTAGTTCCTGTAGTGCAGATATATTTAGATACACTGCTTGTTTCTATATTGTTGTCAGAATATATATTATCCCTTTCACTTACTGAATCAGTCTTGGATTTAGACAGCAAATATTTGGCACTTCGATTTGCAGTTTCATTTTTGTCTATTTGTAATAAGGGTTCGATAACTGTATCGTCAGATTCATGACTTAAATTTTGAACTTTTCTTTTAATTGAGCTTCTTTTTGTTTTCATAATTCCTACACCTGTTTTTTTGAGTTCATTTTCAAATCCACTAGTAACAGATGTACTGTCTCCGCCATCTTGAGACGTCTGTAATCCATAAAATATATATTTTAAAGAAAGTAAAACAATAAAGAAAGTATGATTAACATGGTTTTTTATAGAAATATGCTACTTTGGATGAAACATGGATACATTTTAATCTTAACTGGATAAACTCCGACTCCTGGTGGCGATCGTCTCCACAGGAATGACAATGCATCTATCAATGTACATACAACATCAGACAGGATTTCGGTTCTGGTTGAGACTGCTGCGACCACTTCTGGTAGCCAGTCTTTTTGTTCTAGTAAATTTTTTTCTTCTTTTTCATTAAAAATAATTATTTTTCTATACCTTCCGCATGACAAGCAGCGGATGGGCAAGTGTTGGTCAAGCGCCATGGTCGCGAGGCACTTTACGGCCGCGCAGCAATAACGCAGGAGGCTCCGTCTCCGGCAAACAGGTGCTCACCGGCCCAGCTGGACCCCACTCCTCAGTAGGCCGAGAAAGGAAGCGTGCTTTCTGTAAAAACGGTTAAATGATTTTCATAGTAGTTCATAACATTCTGACAGGAGACATCTTCACCATCATTCCATTACTATCTCAATACAAAGCAGGGGTTTCGTCTCAAAATAAAAATGAAGCCATAGATCTCCACGCCGACTAAGTGGAGATTTGTAGACTTCAGGCACCTTTGAGAAATTTATGAAGAACTTTTAGATTTGCACGGTGCCTCACTATGTCTTCCTTTACCGTTAAAATAAGAGATTAAAAGTCAAGAATTGATCTTTCCAGTACCATGTCTTTTTCAAAAGGAAGTTTACTTTCTTTAATAATATTTAGATATGTTATTTTAGTACGTATATATGGTTCAAAACGTACCTGTAACACACAATGTAACAGCTGTAACCATACCAATATGATATGCAAAAGTTTCTGGATTCGATTACCGGTCAACGTACCTTACGACCTAATATCATCATCTTAGATCAGCAATGTTTGAGATTGGATGTAAATATTTATGAACTTCAAAAACTACTTAACTTTAAGTGACTTTGATGCTTTTTACTATTATTCTAATATAAAAAATGATAAGCTAAGACTAACCTCCATTATCGTAAGTTCATCAGGACCGCTGCATATCTGATCAATTGCCATCAGAACTACCACGATGACTGGCAACACACCAAGAGACCATCCGACTGCATCAGCCCACATTGGATAAACGTAGTGCCCATAGGATGCCGGTTTATACTCGATCCAATTAAATACAAGAATGAACTGTAATAATAACAGAAGTTTTAAAAATCGATTTATATTATTAAAATTAGCTGGAAACGATTTTCAGATTTTAATCTTAGGTCGAATATACTGTCAAGTTTATTTGATAAAATAAATGTTACTTATACGTCACATTATTGTACTGATCATTAGTGAAAAAATTGAACACTTACTACTAAAGCCGCCGGTGTAATGGCACGCCACATTGCACTCCAAAAAAATACCCATAATTTGGATTGGTTGCCGATCATTCGTTGGATATCACGGCAGAACTTTTCTGCGCCGTAAATCCATGCAATTAGTATACATTCACCAATGGCTATTATCAATACTGACCAATTCGCCGCATACTTATCCATTAATTGAAGCCAGTACATGCCACTCTAAAATTAAAATAACAATTTTTCTTAATTTTAATAAATCGAAATCAAAATACCACAAATATAATTAAGAAAGATATAATTATCATTTAAATAATTTATGAAATAAAATTATTAAAGTAATCATATTAAATTCATACATTCGTAGTGAAAATTAGTCCGCCAAGATAGCCAAATACCGCCACAGAAAACACCACCCATCCCTTCTTTTGGCGAAAATTGGGAAATCTGTCAAGAATAGCCGTCGTAACCGTTTCCATGAGTGCAAACTGAAAATATATGTCAGTGAAAAACAAGTCAAAGTTTTATAAATATTTAAATAATGAAAGAAAATGATATATATATATATATATATATATCTGTGAATCTAGGCCTAATGTCAGCAACATTAGAAAGAAGAGTATAGACCAAAGAGGCGATACAGGCAATCTTGTCACGACTTCTGGATAAACAATGAATGCCAAGCCGGCTCCCTGGTCTACCACGCGGTCTACATCCACTTGAAGTTCGTGAGCTAAGAATCCTATAACCGAGAAAATGACGAGGCCGGCGAAAAATGATGTAGCTATATTTGACACAGCCACGATCAATGAATCGCTGAAAGCAAAAACATGTTATGTCACTTCTAATAAAAGACTGCTACATTAACAAGGTTTATATGTGTCTAATTATAAAGTACTTACATATAACAGTTATTTGAGAATTTATTATAAGATGAAAGAGTTATAAGCCCTCCCCACGCAGGACTTAACGCAAAGAATATTTGCACAGCGGCATCACCCCATACCTGGAATAGATATAAATAACTTATTCAAAAAATTACGTCAAACAACGTTATTTTGAATAAATGTATCATTTTTACTTTTATTTCTTACCTGAGCGTTTAAAAGTTGACTAAAGTCGGGTGTGAGGTAGTATAGAATACCAGTAGACGCTCCCGGTAAAGTGACTCCGCGAAAGAACAGGATCACCAAAACTACGTATGGAAACAGCGCCGTGAAGTAGACCACCTACATCAATATTTCTGTTATTATTATCATCTATTTTTCTCATGGTATAGGCACAACATCTACAAACTAGTGGGCATCCTCCAAAATAAAGTAGATTAGGTTCGTTATGACTAGTTACCCCTTCTCTCCATTTCAAAATGAAAACGACTCAAGCAAATAGAAGATAAATACCGATATAGATTTCTTTAATAAATTGAAAATAGCAAAAGAGCTTCAAATCCATCTGTTGGTAAGAGATCATGGTAGCCATCTGTAACTCAATCAATTTCGCAGTGAATAATTGTCCCAAATGAAGATCGCAGTTGCATTGCTAGTCTGGAGGACTAAGATGATCACCTTAGTTGAAATTGAACCGGCAACCATACTTTTCCACTCAAATACATGGGTTGCTTCATGTTGTAAACGGTTCGGATGCGAGTTCAAATACCTTAAAATTTGTTTAAATTTTAATCTGTGTTATTCCGCACAGCTGTGGTGAAGATTTCCCTTTATAATCCATCAGCATAAAGACTCTCAAGTATGCTGTACACATGAATAAAGAAACGCTGAGCAGTTTGATATTACATTAAACGTCTTCATTTACGTTGAGAAGAAACAACGCAATGCAGTACGCAGCCATAATTTGCTATGAATTGAAATAATTAGTAATAAAATATGTTACAAACCTTGCCAGAAGACTGGACACCTTTGAACAGACAAAGAAAAACGATAAGCCAAGCAGCAAATAAACAGACTGCCATACCCCAGCGCACTTGGCCCGTCTCTTCAATGCCAGTAGACAATCCAAGGACTTGATTACTGTAAAAAGTCATGTTTTACTTATTTTTTTTTTTCAGGTGATAGACAGAAATCAACAAGTATCTTCAGATGTAGATTTGAAGAGTCACTTTAACAGCTTTATTTTAGGAAATTTGCCAAGTCGGAAATAAATCAGATATAGCACCTACTCAAAAAGGTGGCGATGTCCAAACAAGAGCAACACTTACGTGAAGTATTCTTCAGCAGGAGGCTTTCTGATAGCTACTTCTGCTAGTGCCGCTATATTGTGAAGTTCCGAATATGTTTGATTGAGGCATTGTCTCAGATAATAGGTCCCGTTTTTAGCTTCGCACTCATCAGCTTCCTCATATGAATAGCAGTCTACAAAGTGAAATATTTATTAAACTTTATAAAATTACTAACGAATAAAATCAGTATTGCCTAACTATCCGACTCAATGGCTTTCGATAGATTGTATAATTCTATGATGACCTCGAAAACTAGTCACTAAATGATAGGACTATCGATAGTTACAACATTGTGGGTAAAATCGATAGTATTTATCGAAAAACACAAGCAATACTATTGATGGCATGCAACATTATCGAAACTATCAATACACTATCTGTGTCGATAATATGGATAGTATCGATATCTTTATTCTATTAACGCCAATAGTTTTGTTCTATCGATATTATGACTAGTTTCAAAATCAATCAATACCTGAAACTACACTAATTACACTAATAAAAATTAAAGTATTAAAATAAAAAAATATAATATTTTTAGTAAGAATCTTACATTTTGTACTCCAATCCGCATCACAGTTTTGCCACGGCAACCGATGAGAGAATATGCTCATAAAAGACACGCCCATGTAATAGATGGTCCAAGCTATAATGAGATTGTAGTATAGCATGACAATACTTGACACTATGACCATGCCATAGCCAAGTCCGCGGAATAAGGGGCAGAATTTGTTATACACTGCCACCGGGCCCAGCGCCGCATATTGGCCAAAGGAGAGTTCCATGAACATCAAGGGGAGACCTGCTATTATTAGCATCACTGTGAAAGGTATAAGAAACGCACCTGAAATGCAACATACCCATTAGATGTTATATTTCGTATCTTCTTAATGTATAAAATTATATCAGGACATTGTAAAAAACCATAGGCCATATTTCAGTAGCTTCAGTCTATTTGAATACACAATAAACATATTTCCTCGTGTAAAAGATCAATCTTTTTAATCTTTTATTATAAAATATTAATACTATACTGTAAAAAAACTACATACTTCCGAAAACAATAAAAACAAGGGTTTTAGTTTTTTTACATAAAACCCTTGTTTCAGTAGAATTCATTAAATCTTTTATCCAATGGTGATATAAAATCATTCGTGTAATTTCCGAAATAAATAAATCACAAGCATAGAGTCATTGTAGGGAAACAAAGAACCTTCACTTTTTTAAATAGGTTGAAAAATTATAACACAATGCCTCAACTATATTCTTAGTAATAAAATAAACAAGGTACCTCCTCCGTTGTTGTAACACAGGTACGGAAATCGCCATACGTTGCCAAGACCCACACTATAGCCCAGCAAGGATAGGAGGAAATCGAATCGACCCGTCCAATTTCCGCGCTCAGGCTCCGTTTCTTCAGCCGTTTGCTCCAACGCCATTTCATTACACTGTTATAAAATGCCTCTTACTTACATCTTCTTGCTTATAATGTTATATTTTATACATTAATAACATTTGTTTCAATATATACATAAATTTAAGTCACATCAAACCATAAAAATATTGTTTAATTTATGTAAAAACCCAAATAAAATACAGCATCAACTATATTATGTCGTATCGTATATACTGCTATAACCAATAATAAGGTAAATAGCATCACGGGACATTTCAGATGTGAAACATAGTTTCAATTTAATCAATACCACAATTATGCGCAAAATATACGAGACGGTAGAATTTACATATTCAAAAATGATTACAGTTAGTAAAATTCTTCTTATACATAGAATTACATTGTCTCATATACGCTGTGCTATTAACTTAGGTTTTAGTATTTCATTAAATAACCGTCTTTATACTTTAGATCATTTCTATAATTATTTTATATAATGAATAAACTTTTGTTTATCGTTGTTGTGACATGTAATGTATAACTTTTAAAAGGGATAATTTATTATTTTTTCAAAAAATGCTGGTAAATATGCGTGATTAAAGAGAAATTCATATAAGAGTACTTACGTCAGAATATTTCACATCCATTGCTGGAATATTTTTCGTAACTGCTGGAATAGGGGTCTGGGTTAATTTTTCCACCTTCATATTGTTCGTCACAATTTGATTTACTTCATAATAAAACTGATTATTAATGTAAAGCTAACTCCACGACGACTGTCTCGCACATCACATTCCCGTAAATCGACTAACACTAAGCGTGGTCAATGAAAACATAACTTTTATGATATGTATATAAGAAAATGTAGGATTTAAAATCAAAACACAATAAAAGAAGCACGCTTTAAGTTAAATGAACATTAAATTGAAAAACACGAAACGCAGGAACGCGCAGATGTCAAGTTTCGCATCGACCGAACTCTGAATGAACATCTAGGTCAATATCAAGCCTCCGCCTTCACCCCCCGTCGCCCTGCTCTCCTGAAACCCCTCGTGAAACCGTCTCTCCCAGACAGAAAATCATATGGAAATGCCCGCGTCACTTCGTTAATGCCACTGTGCAAGCTTACTTTTTTGAGTTTGTAATTATTTAGATTACAACAGGGTAACTAGACCTGCTGTAATTATTATTGCCATTAAACTTCGTTGTTATTATAAGAATACATACATGGCTAAAATAACGTACAATGTATAATAACATAGTATCTAGTACAATAACAGACGAGTAGAAGCAGAAAAACATTATAGGTATATTTCAATTACAGAATAAATAAATTTGAAACTCGTTAAGTAATTATACAGTAGCGCATTGTAGAGGCTTTAAATTGAAAACAAAGAGTTTATGAAATTAAAGGCTGAATGGGGCATTAATGGAAATGGCCAGAAACCATTTTATAAGTGCACTGCTGCACAGTCGCTGCGACGCGGAAGGTCGCTGAAAGTAGAGCGGCGTATTGATTGTAGAGCCGTGCGCGGCCTGCCCTGCCGTACTAACTTGCCTATAATGAATACCTATACTTTAAAGGTTCACAATCATGAAAAGGCCAAATTACGTTTTTATTTAATCTTTGGTCTCCTTTAGTATTTACAAATAACACAAAATTTTGCAAAATTAGAATATACTATAAAGCTCTCTCAAAAATATAATTTCCTTACAAACTGTACTATGAAATGTATTACCACAATAGCAATACATACATTCACTGTTTCAATTTTATAATAAAATTTGATAGTTATTTCAAACGATCACGGTGTGTTGTACTTTAAAGACTAACAGATGTAAATAAATATAACCAATACATTTAGCTGCTTTATAAAAGTACATAAATACATATAGAATATGAAAGTAAGTTATTAGAACAAAACAAAGATGAGTAAGCGTTTTTAAATGTCGCCCAACGTGGGGCGAATACATTAAAAACGAAATAATCAGCGTTGTAATGTTCAGGCCAAGGCATTAAATATATAAGGTTATATGTTTATCGTTTTGTGTACTAAACTTACCTTTAGAGACCTAGCGAGAGTAAATAGTTATTAACACAATAATTATGTCCTTCCCCATGTGTAGTATGTATACTTATACACCTAACCTTAACTAAGGTCATGGTGCTTTTCTATTTCATTTATTTTATTAAGCCAGTTTTTATTGAAATTTAACATACAAGGTTATGAATAATTCTTTAAGATTATAGACCCCTTGATGATCTTTTAGTACGTACATTGTAATGTAATATTAAAAGTAAAGCAGTCACATCTGAAACAATACGCGAGTATTCGAAATATTAGCCAAAATGAAATTTCGTGCTTTTCCTATACCTCGGACCAAAAATCAAGCAACCGATTGGTAATTTGTTTCAGATAATCAAAATAAAATACGGTATATATTACGGTACATAAAAGGAAGATAAAAAATACTAAAATATTTACTTCACTATGAATATAACATCCAAAATTTAATATTTGTATATTGAAATAAGATAATTAAATTTAGGTATATAGTACTAAAATGAAAATGATAATATACCTTTCCAACTATTTGAAAGAATACGATGTTCGGCTTACGTATAAAAATGCAATTATATTAAGCCGATAAATCTTTGAAAAAGTCCAGAAATAAATATTTACTAATTACTTTGACGACGTATAATTGGCAATATCAAATGTGATAATCAAAGCGAACGAGGAAAAACAAATAAATGGAATGGAACAATAGAATCAAAAAAGGTGAAACAAATGACTTGATTGCTGCATGATTACTACGACACGGGAGGTCTTTGAAAGTAGAGCACCATATTGATTGACGGGCCGAGACTCACCCTGTTCACTGTGCTATTTTGTTATCGTGCCTACAACGTTCAGTGACACTCACAAACAAATGCACATCAGACACGTGTAATACGGCTGAAATTATTTTTATGCCCCATTCCAAGGATGTCCATTGAGATAGCCAAGTATTTTTCTTTTCTTTTACTCTCTTTCTCCCCCGAGTTACGCCAATGGAGATACATGGAGTGTATGCCTATTGGTAAATTACTAACATGCTTATAAAGTTTACTGACAAGCTCCACTCTCCAGCTTCAATATAAATAGGTGAAGATGTCGGCTAGTGGCTAACCCATCTGTTAGACGCTTTTAAGCGGCCCGAAAGGATTCCGATAAAGTTTAACGGCTGTTATAGATCGATAAATAGGTGTACTACAGTTGAAGGGTTTTACTCGGTGTTACTCGGATTATACACAGAAGTGCGCATGAAATTTATCTCCTATCGATCCTCAAATAGGACTGAAGTTCTTTCTAAGGTGTTAAGAATCGAATCATAAGTAGAATAGTTGCTACTCCGACGACGAATATAGTCGTCTCGTGGTGGCATCGTAATGATACTACCAACCTCCCAGTTAAAACTACAGTTCTACGACCGTTTCAATAATATAAGCTAGAATAATATAGTTTCAGTAAACATATAATGAAACAAAGCTAAACTTAAAAAATAATACTCGGCTCTGCAAAACTGCATTTAATTTTAGCCTTTTCCCTTGGGAATGTACATTAGCATATAACATTCTATACGTAACTTCTTACTAGGCATCTACCACTTTACTTTTATGTCATGAACAATGGTGTTGGCGTGTTTGGCCCTGACGTGTTCCGCTTTTCCAAATTGAAAAACATCCGCCATGAAAGACATTTCAGTTTAGTTGTAGGTACATTAGACACATAGTGAAAGAAGAATTTACACTGAGTAAGTAACTTTAACAAAAAAAGAGACTCTCAGGAAACTGCATCTCCTCTTTTATTAGCCTTCGGGATTCTAATTAATTTGATATGTATTTTTATGTATATCTAAAGTTTTAGTACTGAATTATAAATTCTACTTTACTAAACTACTTAAAAATATATTATATTAAAATAAAATTACTTAAGAATAGTACCTAGTCATCTTAGCAAATTATACTGGGACTAAACGGAAAGAAAGTATAAAAGGTCAATAATTCCCAATCAGTTATTGAAGGACGGATTTATGCGATAACAAACATAAACAAATGCTATTGAGACCCCTTTTTTGAATTAAATTACTCGCTGTTTATTAGGACCTGTTAGATAACACATTACTAGATTGTAAATATAATGTGATACTGTAGTGAATGTCGATTGGCGCTCGAACTGGGATAATACATCTCATTTTGATATTTGCTATTGAGCTCTTTATTCATTATACTTTACGTATTGTTTATACCTTTTCAATGACCAACCCGCCGCACAAATGTACATTATTTCATTCGAAAAAGAGTTTACAAAACCAGGAATTATAAAACAAGTACCTTAGTTACAAAATCTTCATTTTACTACTAAATTCTAATGAAGACATAATTTTGTTTCGGTCAACGTTCTAACAATGTAACAATGATACTTGAGTGGCATCTTAACGCGCTCTTTCGCCTAGCTGTTGGATCAAGGGTAAGATAGAAGCTTGGCACTTGACACCGACGTATATATGCCCCTGACCGACAACGTTGTTGTTTGAACTTTTCATCGTGAAATTTTCATTTATAAATTCACTTTTTTATTTTTACCTAATACATTTGATGATCACGGTTCTTTGTATGTGTAATTGTATACATAAATAGCTAACTATAAACCAACATTTGGCCAGCATGGTGGAATATGACCTCAACATGTTTTATCTGTGAATACATTCATGTGCTGTCACAGGACAATATTATTTATAATGGGCAATGCTCGTCCTTAAAAGTTAGAAAATGTTATCAGTCTAGGTCATATGTTTGTCTTTTTCAAGATGAATAGGAAAAATCCTTAAATATGCCAATTCTCCATATACCAAACACCGTGATATCGAAATTTCAAGATTTCAAATCAAAATTTAATTTAATTTGTTTAGTGTACCTAATTTACAGGATATAAAAAATATTGCAAGCATTAAGTACCTATATGAAAATTAAACATGAATTTTCCAAGAATAGGTACACTTGAGAATTGTGTAGCAGCACAGAAGAGAGCTCTGAAAAGAGCTGTTTTACTCACCGCACGCTACCTTTGAATTGACGTCTCATAGA
>DWON01000270.1:0-37552 GCA_018251015.1 Phocides pigmalion okeechobee | reverse complement strand
AGAGATGCGGTTGCCGGCTACACTTTAAAACGAGATGACCATCTCAGTCCGCAGTAGTAGCAACATATCTACGTTCGACCTCAGATACGATTTCGGTCGTGTTTGTGGTTGTACGTGGATGTCTATGGACTGCGGCTACTTAACATCAGGTGCTTTGCATGCTCGTTTGCTACTCTACTCACATAAAAAAAATGTTTTAATGCTAATTAATTTATTGAAAGTATTTTGTAAATTCATTCATAGGAGTACTGAAATATGTTTTAAAATATAATAATAATTCTAACGGAGTTAATTCGGGTTTCTAAATATTATTTCAAGTAATTCACAAGATTCCTTTAAGCAGCCATTATTCCAATATTTTATTTTACAATCTTCAAAGAGCAGAGGTACATACGGTATTAACGGAATTATACTAGCATTTTGCTATTTGAATAAATGTAATTTAGCTTGCACAGCAGTCAGAAATTTTGCATCAAACTTCAAGCAAGGCTTTTAAGAGTAGGAATATTAAGAAGAATATTATTTATTCTTGTATACGACACAGGTTCGTATTTATAAAAATGGTAGTATAAAAGAAGTTTGATAGAACTTACTAAATATGCATAGGGTTCTGCTTTTATTGAGGGTAAGTTCACTCGACGTCTTTTTTACATCTTATTGATTTCTTTTAGGGTTCATTCAGTATCCCTACAATTTGCATACTCTTTCATCATTTATATGTACTCTATACGGTCCTTTTTATTCGAAAGTCGAAAGCCTTGAAACGTAAAGTGAGTCAAGAGAGGTTAAATCAAATACATGTTATACCTTTATTGGCACTCAATAATTTATTTATTTATGAAATGAAGCATAATACCTATTACAATCATATAACTAAGACCAAGTGGTAAAGTGGTAACCATATCACAGAGTTTTCCGGGATCGAATCCAGACCAGCTAGACATTTCAGAATAAGAAGGTTAGCCGTAGTCCATCATACTGGCTAAGAGAAGATGGGTTCTCTTCATTTCTTCTTCTCTTCTTTCACAACTTCTCCACACCATCGGAAAACTTTGTAGACAATTTTCTCGCGTACAGGTTTTCTCATAATATTTTTCTTTACCGTTAAAACAATGATTGTTAATTAATTTCTAATTCGCACATAGCTTCGAAAAATTTGTGATGCGTGCTAAAGAGTTATGTATGTATTAAATAATAATTTAACTTGCGATAATACTTATTATTATACTTACTATAAAATACTTCACGGGATATCACTTAGTATAACCGTATATTTTAAATAGACAACTAATTCGATTTTGTATCGAAAAGCAAAACGTTTGACATTCGTGACAACCGCCGCAATAGGGCAAGATATTACAATTTCCTCAACAGTCATTACCAAGTTTCCCATTGTGTGACGGTCGGTAGTTAGTTGTTAGTTGAATGTAAGATTAATGAACAGTTCCCATCATTAGCCACCAACCCAACGACGATGACCCGTCACTGTCGATACAACAAAAGGCTCCCGTTTGGTTTGTAGAAACAATCATTACCTAATCTTAAGGTTTAAAGCGGACCAAAGAGCAATGGACCTTTGAATGAATAAATCTACACTAATTACTTATTCATTACTTGATTTCTGTTTGAGAATCTGGCCGTTGTGTCGTCGTTCATAAAGTTATCAAAAAGTATTTAATTTTTTTCAGTAAAGCAGCGCTTTTAAATAGGTCGTTTCATAGCAGATCTTTCCAATCCTGTAAAGATCCTAATATTTACCTGAGACGTTAAAAAAGTGATTATGAACCTCTAACGTGGGAGTAATACAGAAAAATCAAAGGCAATTGGATATGAACGCAACAACAAAACGCAAAATAATAATAATGGTTTTCACTGCTTTGTACATATACGTATGTAGGAAATTAAACGGATAATTTCCTTGTCTCATAAGTACTGGTAGTCAAATTATTCGTTTGATCTTGGTTTTCATCAATAGATGGCAGTTGTTTAAACTGGTTAAAGGCTCTATTGTTAAAAACATTCTACATAGTAATTGTACCATCTTGCCAGTATCTCAACTAACAAGCATTAGTGGAACGTGTTCATCCAGGTCGCTCCCAGTTGTGGGGGCCGACTTATGTTCTACAGTGGACTAACTGTAAAAAGAGTTGTAGCCTGATGAATATGGAATGATGTTATAAAATGGTGGAAAAGCGTACCCGAAATAGATTGTAACAAACGAGCGTGTAGTTCATCTGTAGGCTAGCCACCAGACGAGTGGTTTAATTGATCCAGGCCATGGTTCTTCTAAATCAAACGAGAGACACGTAGATACATGTTCTATACTGATATCCGTAATTGCCATTACGACTGTCTTGTAAATACGACCCACATCCTTTGATTTGTGTCAGAACCAACCTTAATCCTTACACAGCGTTATCCAACACGCACGAGATTTGTACAAAACTTTTTAACAAGTATAAATCGTTACGTGACAGAGGAGATAACATTTTGTAGACGTTAGGGGTTTTCTTGCCCGAACTCTACATAAAGTTTACGCACAAAGTTCTTGTTCAGGACGTATTCTGTTGTCCGTGTAACAAATTAGGATCGAATAACCTGCTGACTCACATAGTTTTACTGTTTTCAGCTAATTTCTAAATCCTTTATGGATATGGAAAGATTCGTACTTAATCTATTTTTTCACGAAATTGAAGGAACAATGAACCATTGGAGAATCAGTGGTCACTATCGCCATTTGATTTCGCAGATGTGTTTTCACTATGACCATCTTATACGTAGGCTGATAAGCTAACGTTACCAAGTTAAGTTTTATTTGGCCAGATATTAAGTGGTCGTTGCAAGTAAAGCACATCTATATTCTTCGGCGAACATGATCTGAGGTTGTACGTGGATACTTTACTCTAAACAAGGTTGGTCACCTCGCCAGTAAGTGTAACCATGCACCATCAATCCCAATCAATCACCATCAATCACATCTCTCCAATCAAAACCCAATCAGCTCTTCATGGTAGATTGTAAGGAAGCATCCTTTCGGTCAAAGTAAAGTTCTGCAACCAATAAGTTTTAAATAAAATGTAATTAATTGTAATACTTATTAATTATATGATCAATATTATTGTTATTGTACGACAGAAACATGGATCCCGAATGAAGTGCTCAGCGTGCAAGATAGTCGCGCACGTCGCCTGCATAGACATCCTGATAGACCGGGTACAATTCACCTGCAAGCCGACGTTCCGTGACGTCGGCATCAGGCAATATAGGGAGCAGACAGTCACGCATCACCACTGGGCGCATCGCCGATCCGAGAAGGGCAAGTGCAAGGCTTGCGGGAAGGTAATTCACGACTATCAACATGAAGGGTACTGACCTAGCAATCGCGTAAGTCAATATTTATGTACGTCCGTAAAAAGTAAAGTACTTTGGCGTAATTAATGAAAGTTTATTCGCATTCAAACAAATTTGAACCACACATACAACCAATAGACTTAAATAATGACATTTACGAAATCTTTAGATTATGTCTTTTTATCATAGATATCGCGTTACACAATATTATTATAATAAATTATTTCTTCATGATATTTGAATTAAAAATAAACATCTGTGTACACAATTGCTATTCAAGTAAAAATTACTAAATGACTATACAATACTATTCTAGTTTCCTTCCGAAAAAGAAAGCATGGGATAATACATTACGAAAGAAGGACAATCGATATTTTAATATTTGAAATTGAAGTTGCAAACGAACCTACTGTGCAATGTTTAAAAGATATTACTTCGTCTTCATTCTATATAAGGTCTCTTGGGTTCAATATGCCTCAGTTCATTTTCCTTTGAGCCACCTGTTTAGTAGTGTCTTCCTTTTTGGTTGTTAATGAAATTGAAAATGTAAAAGAGTCTACGTTATTGTAGGTGATCACTACCAAATATGGTAAAACACATTTTTACCAACTTTGTACAGAACAAGACTTCTAGTTGAAAGACTTACAGATTTATTTATTAAAATTCTTGACACACAAGTAAGCTACTGCAAGCTTATACAAGAAAGCTGGCAGACACTATACAACTTCTACCAAATTTTAGGTGACGAAACTGTTCATATCGGCAGGGGACGTACCAACGCCACACTCATTTACAGCGTGAATCAATTCTCGTATTTTGCCGCAGAGATGTAATTGTTGTCTCGCGTACATATGATAATGTTAGATCTCCCAAATACAACGTATAAATAATGAAGACTCCTGTTATTGTATGACTGTAGACTATATGCTCTTACGCTATTTCTATTTTATACGTTCTAATCTAACTTAGGACATAACTGTAGCATGCACATTTTATAACAAGAAATCGTTAAGAGCACTATCTTGAGTATTCGAAATTCATATAAATTCATCGATCACAATCTATCAAACGCATGTGATCGTGATCTGCTTTACGCCGATCTATAACCAAAAACGCCTTTGATCTATTCTGTTGTTCTTAAGAAAAATAAAATGACATAAGTTTTGGACCTTCCAGACTTATATCAGCAAAACAAGTTGTCTTCTCGTATTCTCGTAAGCATACCTGAAATATCTAAGGCTATGATTTATGTTTTACGTGAAAAATTCATATGCCTTATGTTCTACACAGTGTTATCAGTAAAGTGAAAGTTTCGGTTGATACCATGTACTGTGATGGAAATACAAACAATGCAAAATTTAAATCTACAAACGCGTTTTTATCAGAAGTAACTTGAATCAAAAGTCACTACAGATTATTACGGACGGCAGTCGTGAACCATTGTCATTACCATCAAAATTTACGACACTTTATCAATCTAATTATATATGAAAATGCTGGTCAGTACCCTTCTATAATAATATAGTATTTGTTCATACGTCATGGGATATACTTTATTGAAATAATTTCTTATCCTTTTAAATGTACATTTACCTTACTTAGAAACTAAAGAAACTTAAAATATTATTGAAATTTTTCAAATTTATATTTAGACCTTATAAGTAAAGGAATTTTAAAGAATAATTATAAGTTTTTTCTAATGTATATACCATCGTGAGTGTGAACAATATTATATTAGTAGACAATTTTAATACTAACACCACGCTGCATTTATTCATTTAATTTGTAATTTGCAATGTTGCACGCGTGTTTAATTTTTTTCGTAACTAATAAAATATTATTTATTATTTTCAATAACAATGAGTTGTTAGCCACTTATATTTCGTAGTCAGTACAATATTTGTAGTAAAAAGGCGATTACCAATAAATGTTGAAGAACAAAGAAACAAAAGAAGAAAAGTTTATTATCAAAAAGAAACTGATTACACGCTTCGTTGATAAAATTGAAAAGAAAAGTAGCAAGTAAAATTGAAAATTTGAATGTATTCAGTCGTCCAGACGAGTTCGTCTGACATATTAACTAAGTCGATTGAAATAAAAATCATTTTCCAGTAGATTAGTAATTGTGAAAGAAAATTTACTGGGAGGAAATTTCCGGTAGCAAATATCTTACTGCTCATCAAAGTGGTAGTATGATTAAGCAAAACTTTTCCATTTCTATCGTAATACAATCTTTCAATGCCAAATTGCAATTAACATTGTGTCCAACTATGTAAGTTTAAAGCATAATAAAAACAATTTATGATTCGTTTATTAGATACATTGTTTACAAAAAAGTTTTTAGTTTATGTAGCTGAACTCATTTTTTTCTTGTAGTATGGATTAAAACGAAGATAATTATAAAATGACAACATGAATAATTTCCTTTACCAAATTTTTGTCTTAAATAACATTTTGAGGCTGAGCTTCCGCTTAAGTACAACCTAGCATATAATGTAATTAGTAAATCTATCCCTTTATTACTGCTGGCCCGAACATTACGTATTATAATTAATAAACAACATTATTATCATAAGAAATCTCAATTTTTATATATTACTTTTATTTTAATCTTCACTATAATATCTACTCCTTAAAATTGTAAATGTAATCTAAAACATTTTAAATTTCCCTTATGGGGCCGAACATAGAAGTTTGTAAGTTTTATATTAAAAATAGAAAGCCTAAACAATACATTTTTAATAAGCAGAAAAATATCTTCCGACGGTCTAAAATAAAATAGTCGTGGCTAAGATATTTCCCATCGGGCAATATATCTAGTAAAGTAATAAAATGTTTCTGGCTTATAAAATAAGAAACTTCTAACCTCGAGGGTTCATTATGTCCAGTAGTTACTGCGTTCATTTAACATTTTCTGCATAAAACTAATTGTCAAATTTACATTCCTTATTGCTAAAACAGCAAAGTCACTGGAATTAACTTAACAGAGATTTGCATTTGGCTCGCATGTAACACGGCATAAACTTAACATTCGTTAGCTGTCTGGACTCAAAAATTTATATTTCATAACGACACGTGTTAGCATACCACACGAATAACGCTAATGCATGCATAAAAGGTTTTATCGTCGCCACATTCTTGTATAATTTAACAAAAAAATCAAATTTTGTTTCAAGTAAGTATCGTTGTAAGTATATTAATGATTTGGGATCAGTAGATACTAGCTATCTTAATATGTAAAATTCCAGTATTTTTGTGTTCGTAATTATTGTCCTAAACGGCACGTTCTATTTGTTTTTTGACTTCAAGTAAAGAAGGATCTCAATACGGGACTATTTATAATATAATATTTTGTTTCCTACACCATAACTCCGTCATTTATTAATCGATATGACTTTTTTTTAATTTAGACGCAATACTGTCTGGATCTGATGAGAAAATATAATACACTTCTATGGGATGAAAAATGAGAGGATACAAATTCATATTTGACTTAAGTTTGAATTACTTATGAGGAATATATGTGTAAATATATATAAAAAATAAAAATATATTTGAAAAAAAATAGTTTAAGGAAAAATCCCCAAAAGTAGAGAACAGAGGTGGCAATTTCTTTGCAGTCTATTGTTTTTCAGTTAAAATTACGTATTTCCTCATTTGTTACCTCCCAGCACCTCTTAATTTCATTAAGAAGTCTAAATTTTAAACTTAAACCTAAATATTGCCTTGCCTTTTATAAGTTTTCTTGTCAGCATTTGTGCTACTTCGTCCATATAAAGAATAATAAGTATGAAATATTTCAAAACTAACAGATGTAATGTTTTATAATGTAATATCAATACCAATATACATATATTTCAAAGTTTTAGGATCACTTAAATAAATCACATAAATTATAAGGTTATATTAAAACTCATTAATTTTATTATCTTGATAGTAAGAATTTTATTCCGAGAAACATTTAAGTAGACTTCGTTAAATCTACATATTTAGTATTGTTTGTTTATTTATTTGCTCATTATATATAGAAGATGTTTATAGAGAAATATTCATTAGAACGGTAATAAATTAAGAAAAAACATACGAGAACACAAATGGGAACGTTTAAAGAAAACAGTAAATATTTAAACGCGTACGTGAATTAAGTATCTCCACCCAATAGAAGAGCTGTTCTCAAAATGCGCCTTATATCAACGTCAGTTTACGTAAACACCATTATTATTTTAGGATTAAAAGTTAAAAAATATTATATACTATCTAAAAGCTTATATTTTTCTGTGCCTTTCAATTACCTTATCGGTATTATATTTTAGGACAATACAAAGCAGTATACATACATATTTATTGAAAAGAATAACTTATTTTGAACATAAAAACGTAGGTTAAGGCTTTTTTAGTTTTCGTTAACGTTACGCTTTGTTTCCCTTCTTATTTTTATTTGTCCATTAATTTGCATGTTTGTTTGCATGGTTTTGTGTCACAGTCACTCCGGCGCAGATGCTGTGGTTGGTGCATATCGAAACAATATTCTGTAGACAAGCCTATAGCAGTAAACAATGAAATTGTGGACCGTGTGCGTATTCCAGCTATGTTGCCAGGGTTTGGTGCTATTTTATGTTGTTGCTTTTTGTTTTGTGTGAGACTGTCACACATTTTGAATTTACTATAATATTTTATAAGGTCACGGTAACACGGTCAGTTTCCTACACCCGATAGAGATACGACAAAGTACAATATAATTTGTATCCATCAACATGAAAAGTATAAATTTTAAAATCGATATGAAACTTCAACGCTCAAAATGGAAGTATTGTGTTATGTTTCATGAATACCTAAAAAGTATATGTATAGTATTATAGCATAATCATCTTTTGTGACTGTCTCCAACGCCTCACCTCACTCGTAGTAGTAGATAAATTAATTAACTTACTAAAACCTAATATTGTTTCAGTCGTTACAGGGGAAGTTGTCGTTTAGTTCGAAAGAAATTGT
Source organism: Phocides pigmalion okeechobee (assembly GCA_018251015.1). Taxonomy (NCBI): domain Eukaryota; kingdom Metazoa; phylum Arthropoda; class Insecta; order Lepidoptera; family Hesperiidae; genus Phocides; species Phocides pigmalion. Next base: position 29,209 of record DWON01000270.1, on the reverse strand, counting down.
AGCTCTTAGTTGTTCCTGGTGCAAGGAAGGGTACCACAACAAAGACAGTTGCTTTAATCTAGAACGAATAGGAGAAGAATGCTCATTAGGTAATGAATTTATGGTTGTTATAATTAAATGATTATTATCATTAAATTGAGTAATTAAAAACTAAATTTTTAAATTAATTTACACCTGCTTTCACGGCGAAGGAGAATATCGTGACTAAACCACATACCTGAGAATTGACCATAAAGTCCTCGGAAGTTCTGAAAAGCTCTCACTTGGCCAGCGTGGTTATGGCTTATCTCTTAGTCTAAGAGGAGCTCGCTATCCAACAGAGGGACAGTAATGGATTGATAATTAAATAAATTATAGGCTTACCGCGATCACCTAGAAAGTGCCTATTAATCCTAAAACTTATTTGAACCAACTAGCCTAAAACAAGCAATATAAATCACCATACATTTGAGTTATTTCTAGCGGCAAAAATTTAAGCTGTGCTCTCACGTTTTGGAGTACATATTAGCAATTGGTGTCTTTTAAATCGAAAGGTGGTAATAATTTAAATCTTTTTGAGCAGTTTGAAAGAGCTTTGTGACAGCAGAGCTTTTTTATACGTTTTTATCAATGCGCATTAAAATGTGGTGAAGTATTCTTTAATCTTCTCCAAGTCGTGGGACCCGTCCCAATAGTGGGATATAACATAAGTTTTAAGTACCATCACGTCTTTACCCTATCCTGTAGATAAGTATGTCTCGGAATAGATCACAATTAGGATAAGATAGCCAATTAGGACTTGACAAACTACACATCTCTGAAATTATCACAGAGATTTCCTTCGCCGTAAATGCAAGTAATAATTATTTTTTACTCGTCTGTAGCTGAAAATGCGTGAGATATTACAATCATGTAGCTGCAATTGATCCGTATGACTACTCTTAACGTAAAGATTTGTTTTTTAGGTTCACAAGCTAACATAATTGTACCTCCGTCGTGGATAGTAAAACTCCCGAAAAGAGGTAGCTTTAAATCGTCTTTAAGAAAATCGCCTAAAAAGAAAAATGCGGCAAAGAAAAAAGGGAAGGATTCCAAAAACGAGCAAAAGACTTTTGTGATTAAACCAATACCGACGTCCAACGTGAAACCTGTACTGGTATTTATTAATCCTAAGAGCGGAGGAAACCAAGGTGTTCGGCTGCTTCAGAAATTCCAATGGTTACTTAATCCACGACAAGTGTTCGATCTCACGCAAGGAGGCCCCGGCCCTGGGTAAGTAACTTAACGTAAAAGCTTTTTATTTGAACGTTTTAAAGAATATATTTAATTCAAGAAGACTAGACGACTACCGGGAGACTACTACTGGGAACAAATTACCCCGACAAAAGCCCAATAGACATTACGTGAGAGAGGTAACATTGTGTTCATAAGCGATCCTCGAGCTTGTCTACATGCACTATAGCTGTATAACTAATGTGAATTTAAAACAAAAAAGTCTGACGTAATGCTATATAGCTCGAAAGAAGACGGATACTTTCGAAGGTTCTCCGATACAAAAAATGTGTTGGTTGTTAGTGTCTCACGATATTAATGTCGGTACAGTTTGTGTCTCTTAACCAATAAACGTTAAGCACTACTTCGTTTTCTTAATTGGCATGATAAGGCCTGTACAAGAAGAATTTTATCTTAGTTTTTAGATATAGCAACGCGTTTGTTAGTAAATCTACGCAAAACTTCTCTTCTATGTATCTATATTTAATAATTGATGTCAATAACAGGCATACTTTCCTTGTTTACTATGTCTAATATATTAAAATTTAGATATTCGATTCAATTTTAAGTTATTTACTTTTTTAACGAATTTATAGGTGCTTATAACATGACATCATTCTCATCTCTTGAGATGTTACAATTTACGAAAGGGTAACTAACTGTCGCGTGTTAGCGTACGCTTATTCGATTAGACGTGTTACTAGAATCGTGTTAGAAGTTTGAAAAGTTTCAGTTCGTGAGCCATATAATTTAGTAACAAATTTCTACATAATTTTAAGGTAAAAATATCGAAACATCTTATATGTGTTTCAAATAAGTTTCAAGTTTAAAATAATCTTATATGTTTTTAGCTGACTCATAATCAAATCCGTGTAACCACGCATGGCTGTTTATTTTTTACATCGAGATTTGCCATATAAAAAACAAAGTAGACTTTGACATTGCTTATAAGTTTTTCCAGTACCTACATCAAAATATTATCTTCAACAGATTCCATCATTTCTAAGTTTAATCCGAGTGAAGAGTCTGTCAATAATTGCGAAATACGGGTTTTTGTTTTGGTGCATCTGTTACCGCTTGGTCTTAATAAGCATATACATATCTGATACATAATCATCAAGCTAATACTGCGAGAGATGATTCTCCTCTCAGAATGAGAAGGACCATAGTCCAAATCGTTAGCCATTTGAGATACTTTAGAAATATGTATCTCTGGCATGCAGATATCCTCACGGTTAACCGTTGACCATGTGAGAAACCGGAATCTTACCGCCAAGATATCACTGTTCTTTAACAGATACCTATTACAGATAATATAAACATTGCATATTGAATACATTTAACAGATAGCATTAAATATGCAAGGCACTAATCGTCATGTTAAACATAACATGACAATTACCACCTCAACAAATAGCATATACAGACGTACCATCGACAATAATCATGTATTTGCATAGTATTTAATGAGTGTTAGTAAATTCATCTGTTCGTCGTTTGTGTTTAATATGAGGAAAATAAACATAAGAAATATGTTTTGAAAATGCAGACAAACGCTGACAATAAAATATTAAACAAAATAAATGGCTCCTTTAAATCCCGATATACTCAATGAAATATAATCCTATACGGTATTAATACACACACCTAGTTTCTATATGAAAATATTTAACATTAATATGTGTGAACACATTTCAAAGTGCAAATATATAACGTCGTACATTCGCCTACATGTGCAACAGGAAACCGATTAAAAGCTTAATGTTCCATATTCTATTTCAACGCGAACTATTCTGAAATTCGAAAAACGATTTCAAATTGTGAACAATAGCTCAAATTGAACCTTTTAGAGGTGATGGAACTATTCGTGATTCGTGCGGTAGGACCAACTATTATTAGCTATTGCAAATGTGTATTTTCTATAATAACGTAGCTGTACTTATTGAGAAGTTTCTAGTTACACAACATTTACATTTATATGTTAATCATTAATCGTTAGAGCTTCCACAACCTCTGCTGTTAACATGAATTAAATGCATTAAAGTCCAAAAAAAGTAAAATCTACAACAACGTATCTTATGTACAATAAATATATTATATAAATATATACATTTAACGCCGTTTACTAGTGATTCTTTAGTAAATTATGTATTAATGTAGGATTTAATTGGGTTTACGATAAATAAAACACAAATAAAGCTTTAGTTGTTTGAGGTGAGATGTGAGTCGCCATAAGCTGCAGGGAACATCTAGTAGCAAATGCTATTTCGAATATAAAAAAAAACACATTACAGTCCTTTAGTTTCGTTCTATCCTTCCATAGATCTCCCCCAGATGCCACCACTCAAAGCAGTCGTGTACCCTTTACATCCAACCGTTACCCACTATCCTTGTCAGGTCGTCGATCTACCTGGTTGGAGGATGTTATGTGCTACTATTGCCTAGATGTGGTCGTCACTCAGAACATTTTTTTTGTACTCTAAAATTATTAAAAACATACCTCAAATGTTTATCTTTGTCAATAAATATTTATAATTCACAAGAGTTTCTGAGGGCGGCAACAAATAAATTACAAGCAACATATCATATTTTTTGTATGATCAAATATCATGAGACTTGCAGTATGCACACACCCGACCTTGTCTAAATATTGAAATATCAGACTTACCTGGAAAATAAAAATATTATCGTGTTTTAAAGAAAAATACATCCTTTATTTTTTATTGCATGGCCTGATAATCCGATGGATTTATTATATTTATGTTATTATAATTTTAAACCAGCAAGTCAATATATTTTTTATGTAAGAAGAATAGCAGCGAGCATGGAAACCACCTTATGTTGCACAAACACAATCTGGACTCGAAGGTTGATGCGTTGCTACTCCTGAGGACTAAAATGGTCGCCTCGCTTCAAAGTGTACCCGGCAACCGCACCTCTCCAACCGAAACACAAGTAATGCTTTACGGTGGATTGTGAGCGCGGCGGGGGTACTTCCCCGGTCGAACTATAGTTCTCCCACCTTTAAGATAATTGTAAAGTGACTTGGTAAAAAATTAATAATATTTAGACTGGAAGTTAAATATGTTAGTATTTATTCCTCAAAAACACTGAGTAAAGTAAATAAAAGAACTACGCAACTACGGTTAAATAATAAAAAGAAAGAAACAGTATAAGCTCAGATAAATAATCTTATTGCGTTAGACACAGAAATTGGCTGGCCATTCTAGTCTGTTTTAGATAAAAGCATTCTGTGGAAATAATCATAGTACGGAATGCCATTGCTTTCAATAAATTTATTTCTCAAATGTCATTCGTACGCTATAAAAGCGTTATAAAAATGCCTTCAAGAAATACAAATATTCGAATATTCTATTTTTAGCATTCGATATAAAATCTATGTTATTTTGAAGTGAATCCAAGAATAAAACAAAGGACAGTAATAGAAATAAATATGTATTAGTGAGCGTAGTAAAGTTCGTACAATTCACCTATGCTCTAGTACGTACGAAGTATAGTATAAATAAATATTTCTACTAAACTACGTCTAAAACTCCATTTGTAGTGGATAACACCGATAAACAAAAAGATAAATAGAACTAACTACAAATCTATATTTATAATTTAGACGTCTACCTAGTCGAGGATCGAAACTCATCCGTGTTAGACCGAAATAAGTCATTACTTAATATATGTACTTATTTATTTGTGTGCCTTTGTCCATATTAGTACATAAACAGAGTTTCTGTTAACACTTACCAATAAATTGATACTAAAATGATAAAAAAATTATGATACACTCCGCCAGTGAAACTGCAAATCATTTAAAAAATATCATATAACCATGATTGTAAGATTTTCAATTATGGCATACTCACTAACAGTTTAGAGAGTTATTTCATCGAACTTAAATGGAAACCTGTTATCCACTTTTCGCTTATTGAAATGTTATCTTCAATATGTATCTTTGTACAAGCAATATTTTTCTGAGATAGAGGACTAAATAAGGAGTGACAGGAAGCAAAAAAAATAAGTAAAATTCGTGCGTAGATTACACGCCGGTAGAATTTTAATTACATATATGTCCAATTTTTCAGATAAGTAGTAGAATATTTTTGTAATGTAATTTGTGAACCATTATGTTTTGGCACCCTTTGTATTCTAAATAGCCTGTCTGATTTGAACATATTTATGAGATGTTATTAAATTAACCTTAATTGTGAAAATTATAAAGATTATATAGCTAAACATATGGCATCTGTGAATCGAAATAGAAATGGGAATAACAGAAAATATTTGAGTATGACAATAATATTAATATCAAAGAAAATCTTGTGAATAGCCAATAACTTCTATCAGAGAAGTATGCTTAATAGTTTAATGAATCTACAATCTTTTTTTATTTTCTATGAGACACATTTTATGGCGTGTTTATATAGCATAAGTTTTTTGTCGTACAACGCGATGTGTCATTCGGTCAATTTTGTGTCTTTTCAGCTCTCTCCGACTTCGCATTTCTCTCTCTACCACAAGTACTCCTTCATTTTTGTATTTGCGTATAAATGACATGTAATATTTCATTACAAATGGAACATACGTAATAATACTGAATGTTTTTTTGTTCACTGGGACAACTGAAAAATATTCTTTGCCTAACTTCTGGCACGTTTTTTTTCCAATTCCATGAAATTAATTAATTATCTTTTTTTCTATCAATCACACCATTTTTCATGAAATGTTCGCGCTTGACCAAAAATAGATATATAAAATCATATTAGTTATGAAACTGCTTCTATAAAAAAATGTTCCTTACAAAGTTTCCTAAGAAAACCCGGACTATACATTTCCCCTTATTCCTTAGTAAAAGAACATTCTGTGTACATGAAATCATTCTTTAATTTCCACTGTGGTTAAATAAAAAAATATTTAAGTAAAAATTAAGACGTTTCGCAAGCGCTCGACATATTACGACTGCTGACATTTTTGTTTAATATAATTTTATCTTGTTCATCAATAGGTTAGAAATGTTTCGCAAGGTGCCAAATCTTCGTGTGCTTGCTTGCGGCGGCGACGGTACGGTGGGGTGGGTACTAAGCGTGCTGGATCGCATCGGCTCTCGTCCAGCTGTGGGCGTTTTACCGCTGGGCACTGGCAACGATCTCGCTAGAGCACTTGGCTGGGGCGGGGTAAGATTTACCTTTTACGATACAATCAAGATTATTTTTTACTATCCATCTGTTTGGCACGAATCTACTCTTACGATGAAAAGCTAATCGACTTTTACCTTATATTTATAAGACTTTATGTACGTGGCAGAACTACAGTTCAACTGGGAATATCCACTCTCCAAAGTGAAGTAACTCTTGTGTTTCCGTTCGAGAGATGTTGTTTCCGTGTACATTTACAAACGTGGCTACCAACTTAGTGCTCTAAAGTAGCAGTCTGCCTTAGATATATGACAATATTGGATATGAATGTCCATGAATTGATGTTAATACGTGGGAAGTTAAATCTTCTAATAAACCGAACTGATAGTTATGAAGTAAAGACTTAATATTATTCAAATCATGTTTTGTGAATTTTTAAATATCTACTTAAAAATTATCTACTTAAGTGGGTTAGAAGCGTTATAGCGTAATTAGAAGTATTCGAACTAAAAAACAAAGGTTAAAAAGTCACATGTAGTCCACGGATAATATAAAATAGCGAACATGCTTCAGACTTAGTGCCAACTCTTGTTATTAAATATACCTTTTTGTACTTTCGTTAATAAAAGTCGCTTCAAGAGTAACAAATCTTCGCGTTGACATTTGGCTGTGACGGTTCGATATGCTGAGCCGGTGTCGTAGAAGGCGACAAAGTTATTTAAATTATTTATAGTGCTAATTTCTTTATAGAATTATATAAGAAAATATTAACAGTTGAGTCCCCTGTATTTACACTGGGAGAAACGCCACGCCAAAAATATTTTTTGTTAACATACATTAAGAAGGGGACAACATTATTTAAAAATTTCAAACTAGACCTGTATAGATAGTTACGAATGTTTAAAAAGTTCCTTTAAACCAAAGGTGAGTTTCAAAGAAAATAACTATTTAATATTACGTATGAACGCAAACACATTGTATGAGATATTTTGAATGCATATGACATAGGTATGTACAATCCTAACATAATGTCATTACAAATAATGCATTTCAAAATCCCTAAATTAACTTCCTCTTACTTAGTTTCCTTGTGATTAAGTTAGCTAACGCAAACTATGGGTTAGAGTTGTTGAGTCAAAGTGTACGAAAATACAGGAGAAGTTGGAGCATGCTACAAATTAATACGTAATGAGTAACCAAAGGTGGCAGGCTAACTACTTTGCCAGAGCATCAAAATGTCTAAATAAAAGAAAGGTCAACAGAGCTTCATCAAATATTTAATATTTGAACACTAAAATTCAATTTGTTATATAATTATTTTTATTTTCTGCATCCGCGTTCTTGATAAACGGGTTATTATGACTTTCAAATAATAAAGGAACAAGTTTTTATTTCCTTGCATCTAATATATTCAAGTGAACGGATAATGTTTTCTATACTTTTCTCAAAATTCTTAAGTTTTTCAATACCTACTCGAAATGGAAATAAATAACATTTTCCGTTCAATCTACTGACATTTTAATTTTTCAGAATAGAAACACGGTACATCCCTTTGATATGATATTATTGTATATTTCTTTCTAATTAAATAAAAGTTATTGAGTTTAAAAATAAAATAAAATTGAACTTGTACTTTTCAATTAATTCCTCTTTTCTACCGTCATTGTAATTGAATTAGAGTCTACTACCAAAGAAAGAGTTTAGACACTGAACATTATAGAGAAGAAACTACAACGTTAACGTAAAACAAGATCGTTAACGTACACTGCAATACAGATCCCATACAAAGTATGAAATAATTTACAGATTCTCTGCACGGTTGCCCACATAGACGGCTTCGTCTCTGTAGCCAAATACCTATTTTCTTTAGATGATTGTAGGCGAATCTCTTGTTCGATAAGAAATTAGTAAAAAATGATGTGTTGTTACTTCTAAGAACCAAGATGGCCGTCTCGTTTGTAAGTTAAGACCACCAACCAATTAAAGCACTAGAGTAGCATCATAGTGAGTTACGAGGTCGACGGTCCTACTTACTGTTACGAACTATAGTTCTTCCAGCTATTAAATGCTTGTTTGTTGTTTTTCTTATGTAAGTAAATAAGTAAATGTACTTCTCAAACAGGGCTACGAAGACGAACCAATATCGAAGATCCTAGCGCACATCGGCGAGAGCGACACAGTCCTATTGGATCGCTGGGAACTGAAAGTGGAGCCCAACAACGAAGCAGTAAACGTGGACACTAGCAACGCCAAGCCGGAGTTACCCCTCAACGTCGTCAACAACTACTTCTCCTTCGGCGTCGACGCTCACATTGCGCTTGAGTTTCACGAAGCACGAGGTATAATATAATTTTTTTTCTTCTTTTACGCGTTGGCGTCTCAACCTTCTGGTCATTTTGCTCAAGACATCCTGATTTTTTTATTTATAATATAATAGATTATATTATAGTTACCGGAATCAATAATTATTGCGAAGAAATTGTGATTGATTTTGCAGTGTATATTACAATGCAAGATATACTTAAACTACGTCTTCAGATACGACAATGTGAACAAATATAAAATACATATATTCTGTAAAAAATAATACGCGTAATAAAATAACGTTTTTTTACTTTCTTGTTATAATATCAAAGTTGGTGAATATTTTTTATTACTTTTTATTATTCATAAATATGTATTATAAGAAGGAGAATTGTTGCTAACTCTATTTTTATTTCTGTGCCTTTTCGTATACATTCCGTTTTACTTTATTTTAATTCAAGAAGAGGCGAGTTTTGCCTTAGAATTAAGTTTAAATTACAATTGCATAATATGTCCATTAAGAGTATATAGATATAGATAAACAAAAATACATTTAAAAGAAATGATCAGCCCTAAAGATGGTAAAACAAGAAATGTAATTTATTTACTCTAAGTCGATTTGTTTACTTAAAAAAATGAAGTCAATATCTTTCATGCTTGCAGTAAAATAAATGAACAAGCTAGGGTTTCGAGGGCAGCCACGAATTAACTTATGTAGTTGGAACTTTATCTCACGCCGAATGGAGCGTTCAGGGAAAAGTAATGTAGGCACTAATGACTCATATAAAGCTACATAGGTACCTTTACGAGATTTTACTTTAAGGGACTTACCACACAAGGTATTTTGGGCATAGGTAATATGAATATAATGTCATGACGTCGCTCGCTGTGTTTAACGCGTAATTGATGTCGCACTGTACCGCAACCGCACCAAATTGGACTTCGTTAACACTCACACTTCGTTCGCATGAGAAGTTTTAAATGTCAGCTCATAGGGATGGTGTTCTCTGACCACCAAGAGGACTACTAGTACATTATTGGTATTGTTCATATTTATATATAACAATATATATTAATAATTCAGGAGGTATTAACTGTCTGAAAAATGAGTCCGGACAAAAAGGGAGCCCACGAGACCCGAATAATCTCAGCGTCTTTATATGCTTATCACAGAACATAAAAAGTAGGAAGGTAGGATATTCCTGTTATTATGAGGTCGCGCCTTCATTATATCCCCAAAACAGGACATACGGAGCTTAGCCATCGCATGAGTAAAACGCCGTGATTCCGTCAGGTTTTATCGCGATATTTTTACAGCCTGTTGATGTCGCGGCGACGTTCCAACGTTATCGTCCAGTCAACGCGTGCGCTTAAAAATCGGATGTATGACAAAAAATATCTAAGAGTTAGAGTAGATACATACTCTAAATTGGGCATTAGTCTTCTCTCCAAAAAGTTCAGGTCATTCTTTACTATACAGGAGAAATTAACGCTCCCTTTGAAACGTCATGTACTCTCTGGCATATAAGTAACATAAAAAATCTAAATCAGAGATCCAGCTGAGTCCTTCATTTTTCTGACTAAACATTTAAGCTCGCATCGCCTTATGAGTTCATATTTGTTGATAATTTATTGAAGCATGCGATTTATGGAAGAAGCTCTGCCTAGTTTATGCGAATAATAAATTATACTTAAGGTCGTATTAGAATAGAATAGAATAGAATATACTTTATTGCATACCATAAAATAGAAGACAAAGATTTACATATTTCATAACATAGTACCTAGTAGTAGTATATAGTAGTATTATTCACCTTTTTGTGTAACACAACTGTAATTTGAGATACGATAATGTTCAATACTTTTTCATGCATCAGGTGATATCGACAAAACTAACTAGAATTATAACCACAACATCTTTCGACATTTCAAATATTATTACATTAAAAAACGAATTGTTCATTTAAGCCGCTGAATTGTTCATGGAGAATTGAATAAATTGTTCATGGTGCTGTGCTCCATGGAACTACCGACTATTTAAATCCTGCCCTACCGCGCTGCGCCACTCAAATGCATCCACGTTTTCAGTCCCGCTTCGCTTTCATTCACACATAAAACAGCTTTTTGGACTTAACATCGGCTTAGTCTAATAATTTTGTACAAATTATATACATAAATCTTTCTCGCATATCACTCTTTCCATTAGAGAAAACCATATCACAATCCTTTGCGTACTTCAAAAGAAATAAGATAAGTAACAGAGGCGTCTAGCGACTTTGTTTTTGACTACAGAAAAAACGAGAAAATACTTATGAATCTTTTTCTGTTAAAGCACCAAACAATAGTGATAAAATCTTTCTAGAAAGAATACAACAATACATCAACATCACAAACATCATTAGATGATATTACGTCAAGTAGGAATTGTTCAATTTTAACGTGATCATATGTGAACCATTAAACATTTAGCAGTTCAGAATAACAGACATAATTATTTGTCAATTGTTCAATTTGCGATAATGGCAGCTATTTAGGTAATGATTATCAATCGTGGAATGATTACATTACGTTTGATATTATTTGTTATCTATTTATTTTGCAGTAAAAGCTTGTTTGCCTTATTGGTTCTCTTTAGGCAAAATAATATATTTACTTGTATTCAAAACAAACTGAAAGTAATTTATAACAAAAAAAAACTAATCCTAAACTTGTTTGGTATTGTGTTTTCTACCAAAATAATATACATATTTGAATATTTACCTATATTTAAAATCAAGATAAAACCAATTTATAACAAGCAGCAAATTCTAATAAAAGCTTGTTTTTGTTTTTCGGTCAAAATAATATAATTAAATATTTGCCTGTCTTTATAAACAAGATTGAACCAAATTGTAAATGTAATATGCGGAGTGCGTGCGAAGTTTGAACGTGGCCTATAATGACGTCATTTTATCTCACGACAGTCACGACTCTCGGGAACGAAAATTATTGTACCAAAGCATTCGTATGCTAAAAGGTGTAAATAGACTTAGCGCGTTTTATTACATTATCTATAGGATGCTAATGGTTACTTACTGTATAAAGGGTGTCTTACTTATGTCCATTTACCGTTAAGCGTGTTATGGTACCTATGCTTTATTATCTTAACTTGAAAACTTCTTGATGTTAAGTGGTCGCTGCAACGCACAGACATCCATGCTAATGTCAAAATACTCGAAAAATCTGCCTAAAGTCGAATTAATTAGTGGTTGTTCCGGAAGACCAAGATAGTCGCTTCACCTCTCCTAACAAAATGAGAATTGCTCTGAACGAATCATGAGTGCAACAGTGATATCATTAATCCGGTTCTACCACTTAGCAAATGCATTTGGAATTAGGTGATATTTACTGACTGATTTTTATTTATTTTTTATATTAAGAAAAACATATCGCAGACATGATATTATTACTTTAATGATCTTTTGTCTCTTATATTATTATTCAATAGAACCTAAAACAACTCATATTATTAAAATCTATGAAGCCTTTACATTTCAAAGCGTACCAAAGAAATAAACATGAGATGGTGAAACATTTTCTGAGCTAATCAGATAATCATTAGCAGCCCATTTACTTTTCCACTGTAAGGGATGAGTCTCCTCTCAGAATGAGAGTTAGGCCATAGTCCACCAAGCTGGCTAAAAGTGCATTAGACCAGTCAAATAACAGTTATGTTTTATTTCAGAGGCCCATCCCGAGAAGTTCAATTCTCGGATAAGGAATAAGTTATTCTACGGCACGGCTGGAGGCAAGGACCTAATGCAGAGGAAATGGAAGGGACTTGCTGAATTTGTGACGATGGAGTGCGATGGCAAGGACTTCACGCCAGTACTCCGCGAGCACAAAGTGCATGCCATCGTATTTCTAAACATTCCAAGGTGCGCATATTATAACTGTGCCGTTTCGTAGTATGCTACAAATGGTTGCATAGTAGTCAACCATTCGACCGGAAGAACGCATACACATGCACGTAGTGTTATATCATTCGCTTTTATATGTTCGATGCATTTTTCCATTCAGTTCACTCACGAGCCTCCGAAGCAAAAAAATGTAATACATGTGCATTTGCTATTTTTCATATATATTTAACAATATCGAAAATTCACTGTTTTGTAAAAAACAACGGTTTTTCATCTAAAAAGGATTTAACACAATTGACAGTCTAGATAGACGAACAGAAAAGATAGCAGACGTAAAATATTAATCTTTTGCCGAAAGTATTCAGGACTAGCAATTTATCTGTGGATTTACCCGCAAAATACGTATCAGCAAGATGCATGCTATATCCTGTGTAGCAAATAAGGAATTTGAATATGTTGCTTAAAAAAGAGATTATCTCAACGATACTATTGATCATTGGTAAAATCCAATATAATAGTGTGATAACCATAGCCCATAACGAGGCAGGTAGTTGTGTTCAAATTGTTAAATATATTAAATTATTAGTGTTTCAAGTGCACCGTTGCTATATTGTTGAATAATATTTTCTTAAATATTTTTGAAAACCAAATAGATTATTACTGTATTCAAATAGTTACAAGATGTTTTGGTTTTGCATTCAACTATTGCGCGACCTTGTGTAGTATTGACGTTTGTGTTCGTAGTTATTTATTATTTAAAGCTTGTAAATTATGTTTACCTTAGTAATATACATTTATCACTTTAAGCTTGTGTTTGCCGATGTTTGTTGATCTTATATTTCGAATTTGCATTAATGTTTGAAAAAGTGTTACGCAAAAATGCTAGATAGGTACCCAATATCCAGCAAATAAGAGTTTTGAAAGTTAATAACTGTTTATTTTTATTACAAAAAAATGAAGTAATTGACTTACATTTAATTTCATTTTAAGAGTATTTCACTATATGTATTCATTTTAAGAGTATTTCAATGTATAACTAATGACAGTTTTTATGTTAGAAGAGTAGTAAGCGAGCGCGCAGGTCACAGAGGTTCAGTAAACTCTGCAACGGAGGAACTCGTACAATCTTAAAAAAGCTAATCAAATCAACCTTAATCAGGTCTCAATCTTATCGTCAATATATAATGGAGGCAACCTATGACCACTGCTGGACATAGGCTGCTTCCATTGATCTCCAATCTTGTGCGGCCTGCGCCCAACGAACCTCAGCGACATTTATAAGCTCGTCCTTCCGATTAGTGAGGGGCCGGCAAAAAGGACATGTATTATCTAATTTCGCCACCAATAACCCCATCCCTCCATTTCAAAGATGAGAGTTGTTTCGCGGCAGATTATGGAAATGGCGATGTTATTTAAGTAACTATTTGACAACCATTACAAGAAATATGTTTTTTAGTTACGGCGGTGGAACTCACCCCTGGAATAAATCTGGAGGATCTTCTGAGCCTTCCACGGAAGATGGTTTAATAGAAGTTGTTGGATTAACCACATATCAACTGGTAAGAAATTTATATTAATAGTTTACCACATTTCAACTGGTAAGAAATTTATATTAATAGTTTATTAAATGACACATTTATTTTTCCGTAAATCTCGGTAAAAATCTAAAGATTTCTTCTTTTGTCATCGTACAATTTTATTTTAAAATCTACTTCTTATACTTCCTAGAGCGCTGTATTGTTTTAAAGGCAATCAATTTTATGACGGAAAGTACTCAAGAAAGGGTTTTATATTTGAGATAATATGTAACCAGAATTATTCCTTACTCCAAAAACTATAAGTTAAAAAATAAGTAAACTATGAAATTACTTATTTTTTAATAAATTGTAATTTCATTATTTAATACTTACAATTATACATGTGTACTTGAAAACCATAAACAGTAAAACACGTTAAATATTCCCAAAAATGCATAACAATATATTTTATTCCATCAAAATTTCTTTAAAAGGTTAGTGAGGAGGTCATAAGATTATTTAAATAAAAACTGAAGCAGAAACCTCGAATTCGATCTGGCAACACTTTGCAGTTTCAAATATTTCACTCTATTTCACTATACATATAATAAAGTCATTTTGGATCTATCCTTTTCATGTGGAATTTTGTAATCGATTTTTAAATAACCTTCTCAATTCTCTAAACTTGAAATGTAAACAAAGCTTAGATTCGGATAGTAATATAAAATAAAAATTTTACAATAAATATTAAATAAACGTAATACTTTCCATACAAACAAATAAATCTAATTTTGTTTCAAAAAAAATCCTCTTAGATTAATATAGATTTAAAACTTAGAGAAAGAATATTTAACTTTCGAATTTGATTTGGACGTACTAACAAGCGAGCATATGTATGTAGAGTAACCAACGTCAAGTGGTCTTTGTAGCCATCTGCACCCTATCTCAAACCGGACTCCATTTCTCCACTCTCACTTCTGAGTACTTAAATGATCATCTATTATGAACGTGTATCCTGCAATAGCACCTCTCTAATCAAAACACGAGAATTCCATCATGGCAGATTTGAGAGCGGCGGTGATCGAGAGTATTAAAATATCAGACTTAAGTGTATACTTAATTCCTTAAAAAAAACCCATAAGAAAAAAAAATTCAAGAAAAACACCCAGATTAGTACAAATTAATTCACGAAAGCACTGCAAATACATTCCGAGAGCGTAAGCAGCACGTTTATTTTTATTTGATTGGGCAATTTTTCCGCGAAAAGAAATTCACATACGCTTTCTGCGCCTTGAGCGTCTCAATTTATAAATAAACGTGACTCTTTTGTGAAGTTGGTTAGGTCATGTTGTTGATACGTACAATAATACAATATTAATAATATGAGATAATTTGTAGACGTTAAGCCCCCTGGTACGACTGGTATAAAACCTTCAGGCGGATTATGTCAGAAACGAAAAATTACAGTTTCGTCGTAAAACAGAGTCGTAGAATGACAAATTCGACTTACTGTAAACTATTTTTAATTGCTTTATTCTTTATTTCACCGCGCAAAACTGGAATCAACTGGATGTTTACCGCCCATACAGATATCAAATGATGAATTAAGATTGCAACTCTGGGTTCAGACCCAGAACAGAAATGTAAAACTAGGTGTTCGGATACTTGTCTTGTGTTTCTATAAACCTACTTCCAGATGACCCTATTTTAGGGATATAAATGTAATTAACTAATGATTAAAAGGTGAAATAAAATTAACCTTCAGAATTTTTGGTATAATGCCTGGTAATAGTAGGTATTTACAGGTAGGTAGGTGACAATTGCATATTAATTCGAATATAGGATAATCTAATTATGACATAATATGTAGACTTTGAGAATATATATAACGTACAAATTATACTTAGGACCTCATAAATATATGTACATATATTATAAATAATTTCTTTCCCTGACCTACATACGTAGCGACGAACTAAAAAAAAATAAACAATTTCTCAGAATCTTATATCTACATTGTACCTTTGATAAATTTTGTATTCAATGTTACGAACTCAAAAGCACTTCATCGACTGAAGAAAATGCTTTAAAGTCCTTAATTAAATGAGATTTACAGTGTCTTAGACCTGTCATTAGCAATGAAGTATGCATTATTTTATACATTTCAGCGTATGATGGTGCGGGAATCCTTCAAACAGCTTCAAACATTTTTGTCATATTTTTGTCCATTATATTTTCTCGTTGACATATTGGTTTAATGACACACACATTGCAAATAACATATGATTACCGAAAGGCTCGTCAATATTCTCTGAATTTACTTTTATAGAAAAGACCGCTAAAATTTTTTTCAGGTTTTTTTAACAAGTATCATCGTTCCTCGTAAATTTTGTGGCATTAGTTATTAATATTAAGCCTTTCAGAGGTGAGTTTGTTATAAACCGACTAAAATTTATCACGATATAAACGATATTTTCTACAGGACAAATAATCCGTATTAATTTGAGTGCTATAAACGTTGTGGTTTGATGTTGCTTTTTTTTCTACAACCATAAATAATTACGGTAATTTATAAATAAATTTGCAATCGACAAATAGAAAATTATACCCAATGAAGTATATCTAGAAAAACTAATTAAGTGCCCTTTATTTTTATTATTATATAGAGCAAAAGGATACCTCTTAAAAAGTATTTAATTTTGACTAAATATTTAAAAAAATATTATTAATAACACTTTGTAAACTCCTAATAAATTACACTTTGTAATATAATACAAATTTTGCTTATTTTCCGTTCCTCGTAACATTTTACTATATAAGGTATAAATTTCTCTATAATGTCCCTGTTCAAAACATACGGTTACAAATATACACTACATAGATACATATCCACTAACACACATACTTTCACATACGAAGTATATAAATAACTATCCAGAACCAAATATATCTATCAGTATCTAAAGGTGGTAATTATTTTGCAGCCTTTACTGCAAGCGGGGGGCCATGGCACTTGCATTACCCAGTGTAAGACTGCGAAGATCGTGACAACGAAGGTGATCCCCATGCAGGTCGACGGCGAGGCCTGTCGACTGGCACCCTCAATCATCACACTGTCAATCCTCAACCAGGCTATCATGCTCGCCAAGAAGAAACCCGGAAGAGTTTTAGCACCGTTAGTGTATTCGACATTTCTTATTATCAGGTTTGGTAGGGCCCGGTATAAATTAGAGATACGCCGGATATCCGTATCCGTATCCGCGGATTTCCAATGAAACAAAAGATGACATATCTCTTCTGTATCTAAAAGATTATATATCCTAACAATCTGTATCAGTCACTTTTATAGTTTTTAGAATTTTAACGCATCTTTTTATGGTTAAATTTCGTTTAATCACACCTCCCCAACCGAAACACAATACATGAAGAACATGTTGCTTTACGGCAGGTTATGAGGGTGGCGGTGGTGCCGCCCCGGGCGAGCTGCTCTACCACCTTTAAAATTTTTAATATGCTTTTTAAAATTGAAATCCATATCCAATTTCGTGGATCTAGACATAAATGATCCGTATTCGTATTCATATCCGCGGATATACATTACTAACGATTCCATAGTTTATTTAAAGTAAAGGTTAGAGCGATTGTATTGGAACCCATGCGTGACTGTATAAAGGTGTTACCATCTACAACTCTTTGATATTCGCTTGTCACTATCATAACTATTTCTGCCTTCTCCGCTACGATCTATTGTTGTTATGTTCTGATTTGCAATGTGTGAGGTAAGGCAGACTATCTTTTTCAGTCCATTTTAGTCCTCACGTGTAGGAACGCACAATTAGTGGACTTGAAGTAGTGATCTTGTTCTTTATATAGTTGGTTACAGATGTACATAACGGCAGCAACCAAATAAGCTCAGGTATTATACAAATATGACAAGGTATATAGTGATATAAATTGTATACGAGTAATTTTTACGTGGGCTTAAAAGCAATTACACAATGTTTCGCTAGATTATGTTTTCGATGCGAAAAATATATGCTGATTTTTAAATTTACTCTCACTAAAATTGCGATTGATATGTATATTTCATTTAAATAAATTTTAATTAATGTATAGAAAATTAACATTAGTAAGATGACCAGTATCTTATATCATATATAAAATATAAAATAGACAAAAAAATCAATTTGTGTCAATGAAAATACGTTTCGAACATGTGTAACTAACGGTAAAGGAAATCCAGGGCTTTCTAATGGCCTTTGCGGGTACAAGTAAATAACTAGTATTGAGCTCAATTTTTTATAACGGCACATGTAAAATGCCGAAATTTAACGTGAAGTTACTATGATCAAAATCTTCGCGACAAGCAGAAACGTTTAGCTATTTTGTAATAGGGCTTTAAGCGTTTGTACAATGCTATGTTTTTGTTTATTTGAGCTATTTGATGAATAATTAATTGTTATATCTCGAATTGTCTTTGTTGCAGTCAAACAACGCTGGAAAAGCTTTCGCTAACAGTAAATTTAATCACAATGGCAGATTACGAGAGACATCATTACGACAAGGAATTGTTGGCCAAAACAGGTAAGATATTTCTAGTAATAGTTCATATCATTTTATTCTTATTGACTTCTTCATTTACAAATAATGTCTTTTTGTTTCGATGATTATTTTCTTTTAAATTAGAATTAACTGAATTTTCGGTTTTTATTTTCTTAAAATCATCATCAATCATCAAATCATAGGGTCACCGTGATGGATTTTAACTGTAGGCTAATCTAAGAGAAAACTAGATTTTTAAAATTTCCTATCAATACCTTTGTTCGATCCCTTGCATAAAAATACGTTAACTTGAATTTTCAGCTATCTATTATCACTTACTATGTTACTGAATATGTTTGTAGTTAACTTTCACACTAAATATAATCTTCAATGTAACTATATTGAGCCAGACATTCTAAATTTTTTAATCCTTTTATGGTTCAAACCGCATAAAGTTCATACATTTTAATTGGGACCAAAACAAATAAATAGCCAACATTATAAAATCAAAAGCTACAAATTATTATAACTTAAGAGAAGTTAGCAAAGCTATTATCTTCAGTACAAAAGAAAAATAAACGCTACCACTTAAAGATATTGAAAAATATTATATTTCAAAAGTTCTTATATATAAAATGAATGTAAGAAAGACATCTTTATATTTTTATCGAGAGGAGTCTTACAGCTGTTCCAGCACTCGACATTAATCCCCATTTTATTCCAGCGAAACGTATCGTCGCGCTTTAAGTGGAATCTGTATAGACCTCTACTACATATCCTCATATTTAATTCCTTTAGATTTTATCTCCAATACATCGGTATAGAATTGTAAATTGAAATTTATTCCTTTTTACGTTCTCTTTAGTACACATGTTACGAATGCAATCCCACATAACTGTTGGAATCAAACTGCGAGATACTATCGCCATGTCCTATGAGGGTCTCTTACGCATAAGGCAACCATCGTAGTCCTCATGAGTAGCATCGTATCTGTGATTGACTTGCAATAGGACTTCTATTCTATTTGGAGTTGGATCACCACCATTTTAAAGGTGGTAGAGCCATTAGAGCTCACCCGGGGCGGTACCACTGTTACCCTCATAACCCGCCGTAAAGCAACATGTTCTTCATGTATTGTGTTTCGGTTGGGGAGGTGTGGTTGCCGGATACACATTGTTGCCTCCAACAATGTGACCATCTTAGTCCTCAAGAGTGGGAACGTATCCACGTCCATCCTTAAATAGAACTTCTGTTCTGTCCATGGGCTGCAGTGACCACTTAACATCAGGTGGCCTGCATGCCCGCTTCTTACCCTTTCATTTTAAAAATAAAACGGGCGATAATGACCACTTACCATCAGGTAGCCTGTGGGCTCGTTTTTGTCTCAAAAAATAAGCAAAAATATTTTAACTCATAATATGTGTATGTGTATTAGTTTAATAAAAAAAAGATGCCTACTGCCTTTTACACACTTTATTATATACTTTTTATTATTTAATACATTTTTGTAACATATTTATTACAATATTAAATTACTTACTCTCCTTTTTCCTTTTTTCTACTCCAATTATTATTTTACGATCATTGCCAATATATGTATAACATTTATACTTTTGGACGACCCCACCCTTTTATCTCTTATTTTAAATATATTTATTTTTACCACTCGACGGTTGCCTGAATGTGATCACTCTCTTGGTGATAATATCGCCAGTTGTACATAATATGTATATTTTTTTCTATTTTTATTTATCTTGTGATGTACAATAATAATTGATTTTGTATTTGTTATGCTTTCATATAAAAATAGCAATACTAATTAATAATATATCGGTACAATGATCCAAGATATTTAAATAACAAAAACTACATATATTTTAACATAGAACGTGCCCTCGTTCTAGCCGTTGCTCATCGAATCTCCTTGGTATCTGAAATATGGACATGAATTCGGAATCAGAACAAATGGTTCATTGTATTAGAGCGTGTCTATATATTTACAGATTACCTAGATAATCTACACTTTACCGGCTTTACGTTGCATTAGTGGTAATATATATTATAATTATAAATGGCGGGTAGGAGGATTACAGAAGCCTTAATTTGTTGACGTTATCATCGTACCATGCGCTGCCTACATTAGCCCAGAACACTAAATTAGCACGCCTTACTGATAAGTCTTCCCGTCAATAGCACACCAAAATACATATAACCACAAATAATTCCACAACCTTTTGTGTGTTTACATTTTAACATAAATACTTATTTTATTTTAATGAAAGTTATAGAATATAAGGGTTTTTTGTGCAAGAAGAATTGCAAACAAGAATAGCTCCATTAGTCTCGGAATTTTGGAATTTGTATATATACAAGATATTTAAAAAAACTTCGATAGCGTGATTCAGGATCGTGTGGCCCCATCTCTGGTCGAGTAGCGGAAAGTCGCCACAAATATACGAACGCTTTTATAAGTTTTGTTTGTTCTAGCGGAACGCATCGGCTGTATAGAAGCGAACCCTGCAGCCGATCTGGAACAAATCCGTAGCCTCATACAGAACATCATCAAGGAATCTCCAGCGCATTCTAACCTCGTCGATTGGTGGTTCGTCGATTGTAAGTAAAACATGCATATTTTCACTTAAAATGTTTTTAATTTTGAATTTATTTACATTTTTATCAGCACTAAAAAGACACGCTGTCCAACAATTGACTAACCTTTACTTTTCAACCTTATAACAATTTTCCCTTTTTATTCAAAGCTCACACTTTAGCGAAATATGTTTTATGTCAAAGTTGTTATCTTAAAAAAGCACACAAGAATATACGGCTATGTCAGGAATGTATATGGGTATAGCCATACTTTTTCAGTAAAAAAACACAGTAGAGTGCACACGCAGAGTTTCATTCCCAAGAACTGATTTATTCTAAGCAGAAAAAGAAAGAAAATGTCTCTTAAGAGTTATTTTGCTTCTTAGAAACTTCCTTTCGAAAGTTATTTCCTTTTAAAATTACATTTCTGGGAAACGTCACCGTCATCGGCCCATTTTTTTGCAATTTGATTAAAGAATTTGCTATTTACATTTGCAACAAAATGAGCGTAATCCCCACTCTCACGCAGAACGTGATTAAAGAACCTCAAGTGTACTCCAAATTCGCCGATTCAAGGCTCTTTGACTGTGTATTTACATTCTTGTTTTTACCTTTACGATTTTTACTAAAGCTTGAATGCCTACGTAAGAAATGTAACTTATGTTTGATGTTAAAGCATTGGAAATATTTTAAGAATATTTGAAGAGAAAGTTGAATGGATACCCAATATTTCAATTTTTTCCTGTCATGATTTGTTCGTGTATATTTGAAATATGTTTAAGAATAAAAGCAATAGACGGAATTGTAACAAAAAATTGCTTGTTATAACTGGTCTTTTTTATTTTATGCTTTTAATGTTCGGAAAATCCATCTAAAACGGTATTTAAATTTTTCATTTCTTTATATGTTCATGAACATTTCAAATATATTAAATAAATTCTAAAAAAAGTTTCGCTTGTAATAATCGGTCTTTTTATGTTTTATTTGTTAATGTTGTGAATAAAAAGTTGTAGGCGAGACGGATATCTAGTCCTGAATAATAAGTAGGTACAATTTAAAAACCTGCATATGTTGAATAATTATAAAAACATGACATTTTATCAACTCGAAATATCGTTTTTTTTTTAATATTACTACATGTTCTTGATTTCTCTGTAGTATATAGGTATTTTATGTTTTATATAGCATAATATGTATATTTGTGTACATATTGTATTTACATTTACATATTTAGGCAGTATCATTTTTGTTATAAATATTATAATAACATCAAATACCGTTTTAAAGTCTACATATCGTATCAAAACGTGAAACGAAGATTGAGCGAAGAGTCAATTTTCACTAAACGCTCGAGTCGATTTGATATATCAGAAGTATCTCGCATTCATTTAGCTAGCTTTAATGCCACGGGTGACCTACATCTCTGATTTGAACCCTCCACCTTTAGATACAATTGTAATTATAAGAACATTTTTGGTACGTCGAGCTTTCACATACCATGAAACTGATACGACTTTGAAGCGTGATATTCCGCCGTAGTCAAACCAAATTTTGCTACATGCTATTTTTAGATTGACATTTGACTATAGAGAACCACTATACCTTTTTGAACCAAGTATACTTTCAGAAATACGCTCTGTAAAACTTACCAACATATTAATTTTTACAGCCCAAATATTCTTTTTAAATATCAATAAAACATATTTTATTTTTAACAGATATTGCTTTAATAATAATGATACTTGTATTATTTGGTACTATTGCTCATAAACTCAATCCTTAAATCTGACTTGAAATCATAAACAACGAAGATATTGTTTCGCTTATTTTATCGTAACTTAATTTCTTAAGCTTTGTAAAATATTGAGACGCTAAGATTCGGAATATTTAATTCGGGAGGTATGATTCAATTATGTTTTAATCGTGTTTCATAATTTAAATTTCAGTAATATTTAAATTTCAATACATCCAGTGGTATTTAAAAATACAATATGCAATAATTTCCACTTGTTATGAAAACTTCTTAAAGCAGTCAATAAAACTTGTTGAAGGGTCGATGGACGATTTGAAAATATCCGCAAAATCAATTGATTACTAATCGGTACGTCTTCTAAAACGCATTAGGTATCCGCCACGAAACAATTATGTTCATTTAATTTTGTTTATTGCGATTGGAGGCGTGATTACCGGATACACTTACAAGCGAAGAGACTCTCTTCTCAATCATAGGAATAGCAACGTACGTACATGTGGCCTATCAATTAGTTTTAATTCTTTTTGTGATCGCATATGGATATCCATGTACTGAGTCAACCATTTGATATCAATCAAAATCAAAATCAAAATATTTCTATTCAAAGTAGATTCTTTACAGAACTCTTTTTGAACGTCAATAAACTACCAGGTGGATTACAGGCTCATTTGCAAATCTTATAATGTAAAATGAAAATTATATATACCGTTATATCATGTACATCGTCGTTAACTCGCGTAGATGCGATTTCATTTCGCGCTAGTAATTGTTCGTGATAGCGTGGAACTATTCGTGAGCTTCTATTTTTGTTATAAAGGGCTTATAACAATTGAATAGATACGTACAGTGTTTGTTTCTTAAGCCCAGTTTTGTGAAAAACATTCGTGGCGAGCGATTTATACAGCTCATGTTTTTACAATAGTTACAATGTGTTTAATAGTGAAAGAGGATTAATTTAATCTGC
Organism: Phocides pigmalion okeechobee; assembly: GCA_018251015.1. Classification (NCBI taxonomy): domain Eukaryota; kingdom Metazoa; phylum Arthropoda; class Insecta; order Lepidoptera; family Hesperiidae; genus Phocides; species Phocides pigmalion. The sequence continues at coordinate 5,243 of DWON01000270.1, read as the reverse complement.
TTTCACGCAAATTAAGTAATAAGTTTGATTGAGTATAATACGGCTTTTTGGGCAAATACTGCGCAATAATATAACCTTTTATGATGATCACGCATAAAGCCGTATACAATATAATTACTACAAAATAAATTTCGTACAACTTCGAAAAGTAATAACGAAATCGCTCAAGCATAATACGTTCACAATTATTTCGCCATTCCAACATGTGAATTTTTTAAAATATAATTGCATGTGACTTCGAAGAAACAGAAGTGCTTAGGATTCAAACATGGATTGCTAGCATGATATTAGATATATTAATAATACCTTCTATAATAGGGAGGTAGGAAACATAAATGCGGTCCAACTGATGGTTATCGATCACTGCGGGGTTAACACATTTGTAATTAACCTCAAATCAATTTGAGTTCCTGTCTGAGGTCATCCATAGATATTTCTGCACGACCAAAATCCTATCTGAGCTCGAACGTAGATGCGTTGCTACTCCTGAGGACTAAGATGGTCGCCTTGTTTCAAAGTTTAGCCGGCAACCGCACCTCTACAACCTAAACACACATAATGCTTTACGGCAGATTATGAGGGCGGCGGTGGTACCTATCCGGTTGAACTATAGTTCTCACACCTTTAATCATCATCGTTATCATTGGACATCATCGACCCATTACCATCTTATTGTGAAACAGGTTTCCTCAAAGAATAAAAAGGTAAAGTTATAGTCCTGCACTTTGACCAAGTGAGAATTAATGAATTTTACACACTGTTTTAGAGAGAGATCTCTAATACATGTAGGTAACCTTACGATAGTTTCCATCGCCACATTTACGCAAATAAGTTCGAAATAATATTTTGAAACAAGTGAGGGATTCGAACCCCAGTTACCTGTGCGAGAGGCCGGAATCTTTCCATTAAACTAACACTGCTTTTCTTGTTTCTGTTGTACCATATTATTATAATAAAACTATATTTTTAGCTGTAACAGCGGAGCGGTTTTTCCGAATCGACAAGGCACAAGAAAATCTCCACTACGCAACGGACATAGGACATGAGAACATATACATTTTGGACGCAGCCCCGCTAACGCCGGACACGGAGACCACGGCACACCCGGCGACCACCGCGACGGGATCCCTGGATAGAACAGGGCCGTCGGTTTCATTAGAAACTACAACAGGACTATCAGTGTCTTTAGACATTTCGCAAAGTGGCGACACTCCAAGCGCTGGTGTTTCTCTCGACGTTCCGGAATCGAACGCAAGGTATCTAATTTAATATTGAAAAATATTACCGACTTCAAAGTAATTTCACCTACTGTATTGAACCCTCTAAGCTAACGGCCTCAAAGCTAATTGCTAATTTCTTTTATATCAATTTTTATTTATATCTATATATTCATGATGTATTTTTCAATTCTTATTTTAACTCAACTCCAATCTTCCAGTAGGAAATATACTTTTCTAAATAACAAACTAGTGATGAGTTAACGAACGTAAATAAATGTTAGAACCTCCTTCTTTGTTGAAGACGGCGCAAAATATAATTTCACTTGTTTTTATAGCTGTTACTTTTTCCTGCTATTGTATATATGACGCCGAACGCAGTTATACACTGTATTCTCTTAAAACTGAGCTCTGACCAATTATAATTTTAGATAAAATCTTTCAAAGCAATATTTTTCAAATTACGTTTACGTATACAATTTATAGTAGGCGCCTGTGCTTATATTTCTTCATAAAGCCGCGGATTAAATCCAGTATACTATTAAGTAGCTGTTTGCATTGTAAACTTTAATTCAGAATAATCATACCTATATAAAATAAAAATGCAATTATATAAAGATATTTTTACATTTACACAATTATACGTTACCACGATTACCATATGTGCATGTAATGCATGCATATTGGATAAAAATATGAACTTACAATTTTTACACGATGTATTTCTTTTAAATATTAAAGTGTCAATTAACTTTTATTACGCATATGTTAATTCTCCAGTGGCTGTCTATTATTTTATGGATGTATCCTAATATCTGGATTGAGAACAAAATTTATACCGATGAGCTGCCATATTTATTGCTGGTATTTCCACAAAGATTAACAAAACCTACGCGAAGTAATTAAATTTTTGTGCAGTTTTGCAACTTATCGAATTTCGACAAAACACAAACATTTATCTTAACTGTATTATTATACATTTATGTAGGATTTATTCGGATGCTACGATAAACGTAATATCACTTCTACGTAATTAATTTAAAGACAGACCCTTTACTTTTGTCAATAGCAATGTCTCCGCTATTCAACGTTTCGCTCTTTCTATGATATTTCAAATGTTAAAGCGGAACAATACAAAATGTACAATAGCTGAAACACTGGCATGGAACTGGTCTAAATAAAATAATATTATTTGGAAACTGTTTCAAATATATTAGTTATTTTAGAATTTAACTTATGATTGAAAAAAATCGTAACCTCGGTTAAGTAGTTCAATTACTATCCTTGCCATTCCAAGACCAACTTTGTCCATTACCAGTCATTTGTAATTGCCATAAAAAGTATATAGCCTTGTGTTAAAAGTCCAAAGTCCTGTTATACAAAGGGACCGGAGATCAAATCACTAGCACTTTAGTGCTTTATGCATATTACAGTTACCTCTATACAAATTAATTATCAGTTGCTTTAACCATAAACAACACATCATGAAGCAGCTTTCATAACTGAAAGTTCTCAAAGATGTGTGAAACCTACAAATCCATACCTGTTTATTATAGTAAAGTATGGCTAAACTCTTTGTCTTCTGAGAGATCCTCGCCCAGCAATGAGATAATAAAGAGTTGATGTAGAAGATTTACATGCCAAGTAGTCTGTCCATCTCTACTTCAGCTTCATGTCCTACTGGAGAGCACTTAAGCCCATGATTTTTATTATTGTTTTTTTTTATCATGAAAGAGTTATATTTGACCGTGTGGTGTCGGTCTTCGAATAGCACCACTCTCTCTCTTCCCGTGGATGTCGTACGAGGCGACTAAGGGATAACCAGTTTTACCAGGCAGATGGGCAGCAGCGTCTGCTTGGGCATTTAAGATCTTACTGCGACGGTCCCACTGGTCGTCGGGCCTGACACCGCCTGGCGTAATTCAAAAAGGTGTCATGCTTGGTGGTAAGATCTCATTTATGGGATCTGCCTGGCTAGCTACCACCCCCAGGCCGGAGTCTACCGCTAATAATGACTCGTCGTTTTTCGGTAGTGCGCCTGGGAGCCAGTTTGTCCCCTTTCCCCCCTTCCTATCCCCTTGTGATGCTTCTGACAGCGTTTTTCTCGGGACCGGTGGGTTTTCAAACATCGTTGCTCCCGGAGGCGTGGTGTATTGGCGCGGGGGCCAGGGAGACCCGGTGAAACGGTTTTCCGCTGGCCGCCCGCCGGTTAGTTGGGGACCCGAACCCGGGCAACACTTGTAACCTCTGGCCCGGGAGGCTGTCCCGCCAACCGGCGAAAAATCCCGTTGCGCGATTACCTTGCCGGAGTAAGAGACCGGTGTGGAGCCAGGTAATCGTGCACGGGGGGGACCGGGGGCCCTTCCGTCCCCCGCGCCAGCATCCCACTCCACCTCCGTGAGCACTGTGTAACAGGGCCCGCACCTTGTTCCGAGAGGCGTCGATGGAGCATCGCAAATCCCTTCAATCCTTCTCTTTTTTTTCAGCACATTTAAAAAAAAAACCATGAGCAGCCACAAAAGGAGAAAAGTTATTACAGCGGCGAACCACTCCACATTCACAGTGGACATGTGCAACATCAGAGGGATCCATTCCAATCTGAATGCCGTCCACCACCACCTTGAGACGGCAAAGCCGGCTTTTCTCTTTTTGACGGAGACACAAATATCATCTCCGGACGACACCTCGTATCTGGCATACCCTGGCTACAATTTAGAACACGCCTTCAGACGTCGAGCCGGGGTATGCGTGTATGTTCGGGGAGATATCTGCTGTCGTCGTCTTAGCTGCCTAGAAGACAAGGACCTATCCCTGTTATGGGTGCGCGTGGATTTCGGCGGTCACACCCGTATCTACGCGTGCCTATATAGGTCCTACAGCGGAGATGAGGAGACAACTCGACTATTCGAGCACGTCCAGTGGGCGACCGACAGAATGCTGCAGCAGTGTCCTTCGGCGGAGTTAGTGATTCTGGGTGACTTCAATGCCCATCATAGTGACTGGCTGGGGTCCCGAACCACTGACTTTGCCGGAAGAACTGCGTATGACTTCTCCTTGGCATATGGGCTCTCCCAGGTCGTACCCGGCTTTACAAGGGTACCTGATGTAGAGACCCATACTGCTTCTCTGCTGGATCTTCTGCTGACTTCCCATCCCCAGGACTATCAAGTGGTGGTCAGAGCTCCTCTTGGATCCTCTGACCATTGCTTGGTAAGTTCTTCTGTGCCCTTGTCGCAGCCCTGGGGGACTCGTCCCCCCGGGAGGCGACAAGTCTGGCACTACAAGTCAGCAGACTGGGACGGATTCCGGGAGTTCCTGGCTTCGTACCCATGGAGGCAGTTATGTTTCGTCTCGGGTGATCCCAGCACGTGTGCTGACTCTGTAGCCGACGTGATACGGCAGGGCATGGAGTGTTTTATTCCAAACTCCGTCGTGTCCGTCGGCGGGCGGAGTCCACCCTGGTTTGGTAGGTCCTGTGCTAACGTATCAAACCGTAAGCAAGGGGCCTATCAAGCCTGGGCATCGGCACACGCTTGCAAGGACCCAAAGTCACCCGAGCTCCGAACCGCATTTAATGCTGCCTCCCGTTCAGCAAAGAAGCATATGGCCAAGGCGAAGGCTAAGCATATCGGCAGAATTGGTGAGCGGCTAGTTGGATATCCCTCCGGGAGTCGAGCCTTCTGGTCGCTGGCCAAAGCTGTCGAGGGTAATTTCTGTCGTTCGTCGTTACCACCCCTGCGGAAACCAGACGATTCTCTGGCCCACACGGCAAAGGAGAAAGCCGATCTTCTGGGTACCCTCTTTGCCTCAAACTCGACTCTTGACGACAGGGGGGCCACACCGCCTACCATCCCGCGGTGTGAGAGCTCAATGCCTAGTATACGTTTTACGCAAAAAGCTGTCAGGCGAGCTCTACTGTCCCTCGACGTCAATAAGTCGAGCGGGCCAGATGAAATCCCCGCAGTGGTGCTTCGGACGTGCGCTCCCGAGTTGACTCCCATCTTAACGCGCCTATTCTTGCTTTCC